>JAKSZP010015930.1:0-158244 GCA_022478985.1 Massospora cicadina | reverse complement strand
TTGATCTTAAAAATCCCAAGGATTTTGAAATCACCTGGGTAATCATCTTCTTGAGGGGAAGGGGGCAGGGTTGTGACGGCTGTGTTACTGAGATGCTCATAGTCCACAAAGGCTGCACTGTCCCATTGGCCTTCTGAAAAAACTATAGGAGAGGAGATTAGCAAGTCCTCTTAAATACCCACCTTTTGCGAGCATGTCATTCAACCACACCTCCAAGGGCCTTATCTTTCTGCTCTGTATAAGGGTATAGGGGAAATTTGAATTTGGCTACATTCACTGTAAAGTGGAAGGCTAAATCATACTTGAATTTGGTGGTAATAAGGTTGCCTTTTTCAATGTTAAAAAATACTGGAACTGGGCCAAGCTAAGAGAAAAATCCGCTAGCAGCGCTGTGAGGGACGGCGTTGAAGCAATTGACCACACCACACCTGCAAAATAGAAAGTATTGATTAGTGAAATCTCACCCCTCTTGTGAGAATTCTTAAATGACAAAAGGTTGGGCTCTAGGTTAACATGAACCTGTTGCCACCGCCACCAACCACCAGGATAATGGGAATTAATAAATTTGGTACCACAGTAAATCAATTGCAGAAACCAAACCCATGTATTGAAAATGGTGCCAGGCGCTGCACTGGGTAGCACGTCATCAAAGCTAATGATGCACTTAAGAACTGAGGTCCTTACATTTAAATCAAGCCTAAACCCCTGAGCAACCTGCAGACCCATAAAGTTCCCAGAGGCTCCTGTGTCAACAAGAGCCTCAACGGAGGCCATGTAAGTGCCCAACTGGATCTTGACTTGTAACAAAAAATAAAACTTATCTTTTTTCTCATCCAAGGTGTGAGACACACTTGGGAGAGAAGGGATGTCCACTGAATCATCCCTGGTCTGTCTTCGGGAGCAAAGGTCGTCCTGTCACCATCTGAACAACTTAAACCTTTGTAACTTCCTTTGGGGACAACAAGGGCACAAACAGAATCATGTACACCTGCTCCCCAGAAGTGACAGCGTCAACTGCAAGAATACCAGCATCAGAACCACCAATAGTGGGATGAGAGGGCAGATCAGAAGCCCTAGGAATGAACAACACCCCGCGCTTGAAACCTGTGTCTGCCCACATCCTTGAGGAAAAGGGGAAGCTCAAGTTCTCCTCCACTCGACCCAGGGTAGACCATACTAGTGATAGGTCCAAAGAAGATGTCTAAACCACGGCATAAAAGCTGAAATATGTTGAATGATATAGCCTTGCAGCATACACCACTCTAGAAGACAGGTGAATTTTTTGTTCATATAACTGAACCAACACAGCACCCACCCATAGGGATTAAAGAAGAAGGATAAAATGTGGGTCATCAATTATGTCATGGAGCATGCCAATAAGACTTGCCTGAAACTCCAGATGAGTGAACACCCAGAACATCAGCCAGTCTAACTTAGTCACAGACATTCATCTTGACAGATGGAAAATAATATAGGCAGCTGTGAGGGCTAGTCAAGGATGTCCAAAATTGGAAATCATCGCCACTATATGTTCAACAGAACTCTAGAACTCACAAATAAATTTAGATATTTTTCAAGAACTTTTATTGAGACTAAAATGGAGGAAAGAAGAAAATGGAGCAACAGCGGTACCTGTCTTCACTGCTTCCTAATTTCTTGCAAAATGGAGAATTGAAGCTAAGCGCGCTGCCATCAAGGGTTTTTTAAGATTCAGTTCTGTTGATTGTCATACCAAAAAAAGTTTCTAATATCAACTCAGATCTGACCTTATTGGGAAGAATAGCATCAAATTTGTTAGCAAGGATATTCATTTCACTGCAAACATTATTGGTGTGATGATGATGACCCTCCAGCGGATGGTGGGTTACACCCACAGCCAGGGCACATATAGCCAGCTCCATTGGTTCAGAAAAAGATTAACCACGCCCATACCTGTCAGGTATGGGCTCCTTTGCAAAATTTTGGGGGAAACCTGGCGGATGGAAAATTCTGATTCTGAAAACAGCTTGTGTCCTTATTATCATTGGAATACAACTCATTATCCCTAAAAGAACTTAAACTTATGGATACTTCCTACTAGGACATGAGATAACTACTTTATGCTAGTGATGGCTTCTACACTCTTCCACCTCATGGCACATCTCCTGAGTATTTCCCACCTACTCTTTGGTGTTAAGAATTATTGGAAGAGGCGCGATTTGCAGAGGATATGTAATTAATCATCACTCATCTACCACATGATAAATCGCTCATGGTGACAAGAGGGACAGATGATGACTTTTTCTTCTTTTTTAGAACATTAAATTCTCCCAATACAGACACAGGGGTTATTCCCAAGGCTTGCAATATCTTAAGTTGTCTAACAAAAATATTCATCTGGAAACCAAGTTTAGGGCCCAATTTACCCATCCAAATCCTCGCCTTGATAGTAGTAGATTAAATACAATAATCATAACTTTCTAAGTATACTTCCATAGCTAAGAATTAAAGGTATCACATAGTATAATATCAACTAAATCATTTTTTTGATAATAGAATACATCATAATGTCTTAACCTAACATATAATTTTATAAAATGATCTGGAGCTCACCTGCTAATATAGAAACAAGAAAATTCAATCCCTCTACCATTTCTGCCACCTCTATGACCTCACCAGAAAATCATGAAATTTGTAAAATTCTTCAAACTTTTCTTTAAATTTTGATAGCTTATTCACATATTCTTCTAACCTTATTATTTATAGTTTTATGCAACAAGGTATATTGGAAATATATTAAAGAGCTTCAGACGTTGCCACTTTTAACCTTTATTGCCTTGACTTTTATTAACTTTGTGCCATGAGACTTAACGGCAAAGACCTCATGTGGCCAAGATTTTGTGACTTTATACTTGAAAAAGTCTAGACTATATGTTGATTTTCCTTTCTTGTTTGTTAAAAACCATTATACAGATGTTGTTGACCCTACCCTGAAATGATTTATTACTCATCTTAGTCTTATTGGCAACCTCCTTTTTCAGTGGGTGCTTATGTCAAGAGAGTCAATGTAACTCTCTCATTCCCTGAGAAGTTGTGCTGAATGCACAGCCACATGATCAGGAACAGATCACTTAAGAAAAAGGTGTAGGGCACCTCAAAAGCTGCCAGTACACAGGGGGACCCAAGGACAGAATGTACAGTATTGCATAAATAACTATATACACAAAAAATGAAATCTTAATTGGAACCAAATGAGTCCATAACCAAGTGCAAATCAGTGTCTGAGCTATTGGGCGCCTTGATATGAAGGCGTCCAGGCTTTTTAAGGTGGGAACTAGAATTAATAGTTTTTTTAGACTTAAGATATGACCTAAATTGTTATAATGCTCCTGAAGTGGTCTGCAAAGAGGTCAGACAAAGGGATCATCTGGAAAATTAAAACAAACATAGTTATTTGTTGAAACCAAGTCAACAAACAAAGAAGGTCGGTCCTAATGTACTACATTTAAAGAATCAGAATACACTTTCCTTTGGGCGAGGCACTGTACCCATAAAAAAGCAAACTACCATCCTTTGTGGTACTATAGCTCAAGTATGCTTGCACTCAGGTGCTTGAATGAAATTAAATTTGCCATATTTTGCAATATGGTAAACTAAACAGGACTCAAAGCACCTTTTTCCAAGTAAATGTAAAGTCATATCATAATAAAAAATAATGGGTGCACCGCAGAGCTGAGGATGTAACGCCCATATGACCATCATGTTCACCCTCAGAGCCAACTTTGGCATATTTTGTTCTTACCCAGCGTTGGTCCAGGGTGTGTTTCAGGTCAGGCAGGTTCACTAGCTTGATTCCCTTAGCCTCTTCACGCTCAGCCTTATTGTTACAATATGTGCCCAAAATTATGTCATTTAACCATGACATTACCCTTTGTTCTTTGGAGGCTCCACCCCCCCATCCAGGGGCTTCAGCCAAGGAAAAATACTTGCAGGTGGGGGCCAGCTTCATGGCGGCAGCAATCGGTTTTGCCTTGGGCACTTCTTCATCTAGGAAACGCTTGTGGAATGCATCAATGAAGTCTGGGTAATGGATATAGTCACATGCTGTACCCATTATCTCCGCCATATCAAACCCTTATCACAGCACCAGGTACTCCAGTCTTTTCCCTACACGTCAGGAGGCTACAACCTCCTCTACTTCTCACTCTGGGGTCCCATCCACAAAGTATGCCTTTGGAGTCCCAGGTGGGGGACCCTCAAACAAGGTCATCTTGCTTTCATGAAACACTGTAAAGATCTGAAACGTTGGGGTTAGATTCAACTGGTATGAGGCAAAATCCACCTTTCTGAAAATGCGGTAAGGTCATATCCTCTTCAGCCCCAGTCTCCTGCATGGCTTCTTGATTGGATACATTTGGCATCCAGTATCACGAGATCTATCTTGTATGCTGGCCCCACCCATCTCTTACCATCTGCATATTCCTTATATACCTTCATGGAGGCATCTAAATTGGTGTTAACCTTTGGTGTACTTTATGGAAGGACTTAGCGAATAAACCACTTCTTTCACCCCAGACCCACCATTAGGTTCCATTTTAAAAGAGGGATTAATATAATATTTGGCGAAGAAGGATAATCCCAATAGAAACATGCTGAGATTTATTAAGCCTAAATTGATCCAGAGGAAGATGAGAAGCCTAATCAGAATAATCAGCTTCAGTTTAACACCGCAAAAACTGCTCAAAGCACTGGTTCACTCATTCCATCTGCGCATCTGATTGGGGGTGATAGGCATTAGAGTGGCGGGGATGAATCTTAAGAGTTTTGCATAACTCCCCTCAAAACACGGATGTAAACTGGGGTCTGCGGTCACTAATAATCTCCTGAGGCACCTCCATGGAGAGAAATCACATGCTAAACAAAGAACTTATCCATATGCGTCGCTTTTACTATAGTGATATGGAATGATAGAAAAGCTTTGTAAACTTACCACCATTACCATGATACCATCATAGCCCTCAAACTAAGGCGGCTCCACAATAAATCAACTGAGAGGTAAGTACAGGGGCCCTCTACCTTTTGGATTGGTACCAACAACCCCACGAGAGGCTGATGATTTAGTTTCAACTTATAGCAGACCAGCCATTCCTTATAATATTATGCAACCTGTTTGGCTACTCCGTTCCATTTATAAATATGTTGAATCAAGTTACAAGGCCTTTGCCTTCCTGAGGTGCCCAACTGTAATCCCAAATTGGTGCTCTTTAACTTTTTTATCTGAAGTAGTCTAATGGAAACAATAAGCGTCCCTGAATCCATATCATTTTGTCCTTTACATGATACCCTTGGTGAAATCATCCTGATTTAACTTGCTCATGGCAAGAATCCTATTATAGTATGCTGATAAGGGCTGAGAAAGGATGACATTTAGGAACATACCATACTCCTACAGTTCCCCAGAGATTCAATAACTGGCATGCATGTCATGGTGGGGGTTGCTTGGATGCAATCTTTTCCTGGAGAAATCAAAAAGTGGGTATTATGCACCTCCACATCACAATAATCAGGAGTATAAGCAGTGCTTTGACTTAGAGCGTTAGCCAAATCATCCTCCTTTCCCTTCATAAACTCTTAAGAGAACACAAATTGGGCAAGGTTCTCATGCCAGCGGGTCTGCTGTGGAGTCAGGACATGAGGGGCACGGTAGTACAAAAGGGCATTAAGATCTGTATGAACGCAGAATGGTTGGGAAGAACCATGTAAATAATGACGCCAATATGTCAGTTCTTCCACCACTGTCAATAATAATTTATCATAAACAGCGTGATTCAACTCAGGAAAAGACATTGTTTTAGAAAAAAATCCCACAGGATGCTCCACTCCATCTCCCCACCTGTAAAAAGTTGCAGTTAGTAAAGTTGGAAGCATCCATAACCACTATAAACTCCCTCCCTGGTCCACGTGGTGTTTAACTGACTTAGAAAGAAGAGTGTATCTTATTTCTTGTAAGGCGCCCTATAGTGCAGAGGACTAATGAAGAAGTTTGGCCCCACTATCCTTATACAAAGGCGAAGCTACCTAAGAAAGACTTGGTGTGACTTATAAGGATAGTGCAAGTTACTAAAAGGCTCCTCAATTTCTTAACTGAATTCATTGTTGGCCAATCACGAATTTCCTTTTCCTTTTCTAAAGTGATCATGTGTCCTTTATCAAAAGCGATGCTGCCAAGGAAGGTGACTTTTGACTTAAAAGTCTAATACTTACTGATTTCCAGCGTCAGGATCGCTGCCCATAAAATCTTCACCACTTGCACAAATGAATCTCATGCGATGCTTGATAAGGAAAAGTGCCAGAATGTCATCCATGTAGTACGTAGCACATACACATAACAGTTCTCCCAAGGCCACATATATAAAACATTGTAAAATTGCAGGTACATTCTTAAGTTAAAAGTCTTGACCCAGATTTAGAAAAACCCCTTTTTGGTACAGAATGCTTTGAGCCATTCCTGACCCTTTTTGATAAAAGTCTGTTTAAAAGCATTCACGCAATACAGTTTGGAGAAGGCTTTAGCCTTCTCCACAGAGCAAGCAATTTGTGACTTCACTGGGATGGTTTGCAGATCTGGTACAGTGTCATTATTCAAGTTCCCATAATACATGCACAGGTATAGTTTACCATATTATTTTTCATGAAGAGAATCGATGAGCATATCAGAAAATTACACTGGAATAAGTCTCTGTTTATTAACTGCTCTCTAATCCGCACATCCAAAGTTGCCTCCTACCATAAAGTCAAAGAGTAGATGGAGGAGGAAATTTAAACCAGGTCCACAGTGAATCTGAAATCACAATCAAACTCTGAATAAACTGGTAAGACAATGGCAGAAGCACATCAAACTAAGATTCCAACCCTTCTGTTAAAAATTTAGTGACCACATTATCCATCTCACTTGCCAATTAAAAATTGATGGTTGTTAAAGCAACCAATTGTTCAGCAATGGTTGCCAACTAAATTATTAATCATAAATATCAGAGTATATAATCTGACAGTTGGTTTTGGTTAATATTTCGTCAGAGAGCATCCACAACTAAATTATTAGTTTTAATTAATCAAAGGACCTAATCCAATGATGTGATCCAATTACTATTTCATTGGGGATCATTCCCAACTAAATCAGTAGTTGAAATTCATTAAAGGACATAATCCAAAGATTGTTTTGATTAATATTTCGTCAGGCATAATGTTTGACAATGTTAATTAGGTAATTTGATGAGGGCATGATTGTTATTAGTTGGAATGGTATATTGAATCATTACAGAAGAGGCGCTGAACAATTAGGGTCGTTTTAACAAAGCTACTGAAGCGTTTTAACGCTTTTTTGGTAGTAGCTAGTAGTATTAATCAGGTAAACGGCCCAGACCATCTGTGTACAGTTCCTAACACATGGGCATGGTTGCCAATGTGTAAAAGGTTACACTACTGAGGGTTAATTAATATGAAGACATTCGCTACCATTGGAAGTTAATCCTAAGGGTTAGAAGTTTTGGGGACTAATCAGTTGATTTTCAGAGAATTATCTGAAAAGTTGTCTGCCTTCTGCCTATAAAAACCCCTAACATTTTATAATAAAAAGCAGAATTCAGCTGCAATTTAGTAATATTTACTTCTAAATTGAAGATTGAAGGGAAATAAGTCCCTAGTTGTTTTTCTCAAATACAGTTATCAGAGTGGATTCATTGCCACCTATTTTGAAGACTCAACCGAGTAGTTGTCATCATACAACTAGTGTTTGTAATATTACTCAACAACCAACCTGTGCAGTAAACTTACCCAAAAGTTTACACTTGGTGCTCGCTACAGGGGTATAGTTGAGTCTTGTCAAGAAGCACCACCATGTCATTGGTGCAGGGAGAGCTTCAGCGGTTATGGACTGAGCTGGAGAGTGTGAATATGACCACTCTAATGTCAGTGGCTCAGGCTGATTTATCCCAAATGGAGAATCGCGTTTTCAAGGTGGAAGAAGATGTCAACCTTGTCACGGAAGTTAATAATGAAGTATTCAGAAAAACATCTGAGTTAGAGCAATAATATACCAAAGTGGAGAAGCAGCTACCCCTGCTCAAAGTAGCACTTCAAGCCAAGGCTAGAAAAAAACGGATATTATGGAAAAAACATAGTCAGCTCCAGAAACAAGTACAATAATGGGAAAAACATAAGTGTACTTGTAATCATGTGGAAACGAAGGTTGGGGATCAGGACCTATATGAAGATGAAAGTAATATAGGGAGCATTCAGCCTACTCAAAATATGCTAAGTGCCTATACCACCATCTCAGTGATGACTTCTAACAACACACCAACTGGTGCTAGAATGGCTAGCTGCACTACTCGTCCTACAACCAAGCATGCAGAACTGAGGAATTTTGGCCCACCCCAAAATTGTTACCCTTTCATCAGGATAATGCCTCCAGCTTTCTTTAGATTGTTTGAAATGACCATGTTTGGTTGCAGTGATCGCCAAAAAGCTGTTACTATTATCACTTATTTAGACACCACTTGTCTAAACTTGATATTACCCCATTTGCGAGGGCAAAATTGGTCATATAATGAGGCAAAAAATGCGGTAATGAAGGAATTTGGAGCCTTGAATGAATGGCTAACCAAAAGCAGGAGTTTATGGGAATAAAATTCCAAAAAGATGAAACCTTAGGAGAATTTGCCAATCTCTTTTATGAAGAAGCACAAATCCTGATGGGTGCTAACCTGAGCGATTTTGATGCTTGCATTGCTATGAAGGCAGCACTCAGACCCTATCAGGATTTAAACTGAATCATGTCATTAACCTTCACCAGTAGTAGCACTACTTCTCAAATGATGGAGCACCTGAAAGAATCGGTTCCACTTTTGATGCACCAAATTAGAGTGTAAAACAACAGCAGCCTTTTAATTCAAATTTGGCAAAAAATCCTGAGCCCAAAAAGGATTTCCACAATTGAATGGGGAAAAATCCCATTTTTCCAAAATGGTCTAGTAATGCCCCACGCATTACTTGTAACAGATGTGGAAATACTGGACACTATGCTGCCCAGTGCTGTACTAAGAAGCCAAAAAATCAGGTGAAGTTTGTTTAGGAAGACAATACCTATGAGGAGTTGGGAAAAGGCCCTGTGGTCTAGATGAGGAACAATCTAGATCTGCAAATTGTCTAGTTCCCCCAGCCAAGTTTGATGAAATTGATACCTCCAACTTTTTTGTAGATGAACCGGTTCATGATTCTCCCCAGAGGAGCACAGGTCCAAATATCCACGCTATAACTTGATCAAAAGCAAATGCAATTAATCCTAAAATTAATAGAAGTTGCCCGACCTTATTCTCATCAACTGTTGAAAAAGGCCCAAAACGCTGATGACCAAGATAGATTACTAAAGACAAAGTTAAAAGATGTTAATGTTTTAATCCTATTGCTACCATCAAGGATTCATTTCCTGATATATCAGCCCAAATTATTCACACTCTGGATTTGGAAACCAATGCCGGTATACATTCAGTAAACAACATTTCCCAATATTCTGAGTGTACTTATGCTGAAATTTTTGGTTAACCAAGTAGAAGTAAGGGCTATTATTGTTAGTGGTGCACCAATGAATATTGTGTCTACCAAATTGGTAAAACATCTAAAGATTTCACCAGATATAGCACATTGAAAGCAGTATGGTACTTCTGGGCCTAACTCTACTACCTCCTGTGGGGCTTATAGTGCCTTACTTTTTTGTTTTGGATCTCTAATTGTGTCTGAGCCAGAAATTGTTCTACCTAATCAAAATTCTGATATTTTCATTGGCACTGACTTTATGAAGAAGTATGGAGTAAAGTGTTACTTTGAGGCGAATACTATGACAACCTTGGGCCATACACTACCATTGATTTATCATTGGAAGGGGGATGCCCATCTCACTCGGAGAAATAACTTTATAAATGTGATATATAAGGATGACATCCTTCCTATTGGTTCTAAACTAGTTGGGAAGGAGATCCACCCTTTACCAAAACGCATGAATGAAAACTAAGGGATCCTAATTCAAGTAAAAAAGGAATTGATCCTAATGCCTGGGATGCATACAGTGGTCAATACTGGACTGACTGAAAATTCCTGAGCAATTATAAGTAGAAATTGAGGCTCCCTGGCGAAGATCAAGAATTGAACCTTGGGTAGCTCCAGGGATCCTAATCCCTGGTCGTGAGGAAATTTATATTCTATTAGCCAATCTGGAAAATGACTATGATAATCAAGCAAAATCAAGTAGTTGTGTTTTATCAGTTAATACTATAACAGAGCTCCATTCCTTCCACGAATTTGAGGATTTAAATGAAAATGAGATTACCTGATTTGGCTTGATGCATTTATACATTAATCTCTTGGGAACAATTATCAGGATTAACTAATGATTGACAAAATGAAGTATTGGTTTTATTCAAATGATATCAAACTATTTTCGCCCAAAATGACCACAACCTTGGGTGCGCAAAAATGTACTCCATCAAATTGACACTGGGGAAGCTGCCCCAATTAGAATGATACATATTCGATGGTCCTGAGCAGCTGAGGCAGTAGTTGCCAAGGAAATAGTAAAGTTGTTGGAGCATAGATTGCTTGTGCCTTCATCCAGCCCATGAGCTAGTCCAATATTAATTGTCAAAAAAAGGATGGGTCAAATCAGGTTGTAATTGACTATTGCCATCTTAATAAAATCACAAAAAAAGACTCGTAACCCTTGCTATGAATTGATGACGTGTTGTATCAGTTAGGCAGGGCTAAATTCTTTTTGGAGATGGACCTCATCTCAGGGTATTGGAAGATTGATATGTCACCTGAGGACCAGGAGAAGTGGGCCATAATAATGGCACAAGGGCTTTACAAACCTACGAAGAAGCCCCAAGGATTATGTGTTGCCCCTGCAACTTTTCAACATGCCATGAATACCATCTTATGTGACCTCAAATTGTCCTAAGTTCTAGTCTATCTAGATGACATCAATGTATTTAGTCAAACATCCACCGAGCACTTACAACACTTAGAGAAAGCATTCATGAAATTAACTGCTGCCAATCTTAAGATCAAACCCTGAAAGTGTCAATTCTTTAAGGAGCAGCTAGAATATTTGGGCTTCGTTATAAATGTGGATGGATTACAACCTCAAAAACAAAAAATTGATGCTATTGAGCGGATGTCATTGCTGAAAAGTGTTTGTGATATACAAGTCTTTTTAGGAATGGTCAGTTATTATCGCCATTTTACTAAGGACTTTGAAAAAATAGTGGATCCATTATTCCATCTGCTTAAGGATCTGAAAAAAAGTTTGAATGGAATGAAATGGCCTAAGGAGCATTTTCAAATTATGACAATACTTGACAACCAGCCCAATACTCAAATATCTAAATTTTGACTGACCATTTATTATACAATCAGATGCATCACTCATGGCAGTAGGTGCCATACTTAGTAAAGTGGACGAACAAGGTGAATAACACCCAGTGGCATATGTCAGCCATACCTTAACCAAGGCCAAAAGGAATTATACAGTCACTAAGTGTGAATGTCTTCCAGTTATCTATTCTTGCAAGAAATTTTGTGTCTATATTCATGGGATGCATTTCAAGGTTGTAACTGATCATGTATCTCTCCATTGGTTGCATAACTTAAAAGAATCTGAGGGAAGACTAGCACGATGGGCCTTGAAATTGCAGGCATATGACTATGAAATTGAACATCAAGCCAGGGATAAAAACAAAAATGCTGATGGATTATCCAGACTGACAACAATTCTTGAAGTACAGGATTGTGCTGATGATTTATTCAAACAAATGGTGAAAGGAGAGTTAGAAGATGAGCCACCAGAAGTTCAAACGGCGTTACAAAAAGCCATGTAGGGAACAGAACAAAAGAAAGAACAGCTATTCAAAATAGTGAATGATAAAAGGCTTCTGTTCCCAAAACCAAAAAAACGAATGGAAATAATTCGCACCACTCACAAAGTTGTTGGCCATGATGGCCTCAAGAAAAATCTAAAGCATATTCGCCAATATTACTATTGGGAATCGTTAATCTATGATACAGAGGATTTCCTTTCCTGTTGTACAGAGTGTCAGCTCCACAAGCCACACAAAAATGTGGCTGGATATTGTTTAGTGCGACCAGGATTTGCCTGGCATACAGTATCAATTGATGTTATAAGATCTCTAAGTACAAGCACTGGAGGAATTAGATATCATAGTTGCAATTGATCACCTGACTCAATGAATTGAAACTAAGGCTATGGTATGGGTTGATGCGGTAAATTCTGCCAAATTTATTCTGGATTAAGCGATATATCGGCATGGCTGCCCTCAAGTGATCCTGAATGATAATGGAACGAATTAAACCTCCTTTGTCATACCCCAATTGGATGAATTGATGGGAATAAAGGGGGTCATATCAATCCCATATCAGCCAAAGACAAATGGACTAGTTGAGAGAGTAACGCTACCTTAGCTGCAACATTACAAAAGTTGATTGCAGGAAACGTCTACTTGGGCTTCATACTTAAGTTTGGTGACATTCACCTATAACGTCAGCTATCATTTCTCAACTGAGAAAACACCCTTTGAATTGCTATATGGAAAAAAAGCCGCCTTACCACCAATTCTATACTTGGCATTGGAATCAACTTTGGGGATGAGTCTGGACCAATATTTAAATTAATTAGCCAATATTATGATTGATTTACAATCCCAAGTGTTTGCTGAAACCCTTTGAAAAGGATCCAGGCTAAAATATATGATGATAAGAAATGACCATCCATAAAAAGATTCTAAATTGAAGATAAAGTATCCTATTGTGATATGCATGGATTCAGCTGACAAAATAAGCTGGATGCCTTATGGATAGGTCCCTTTGAAGTAATTTCCAAATTGGCAATGGATGCCTATACAATCAAAAATATCCTTGATGGTCATATAGTTAACTGAGTTCTTTGCAAGTATTTAAAAAATTGGCACTAAAAATAGTATATATATAAAAAAGAGAAAAAGTAAAAAATTAATTAAACACCAGTAAAAAACATAAAAAAGGAAAATAATTCAATAATAATGAAAATATAAAAAAAAGAATGATGAAATTATATTAATCATACTCAAAAGCATTGGGCATTGTTCCCTACTATTGTCAGCAGGGCCATCTTGGGTTGCAAATGGGTCTATCAGAATTAGTCCCAAGGCACTAAAGTATATCATTCCTAGAAATTAAGAAGATATGATCTGATCACAAACAGAGAGCCCAACCTGGGGAGTACAGGTTTTCCAGGCTATGGCCGGTGTTGAGGAAAATAGTCCTGGTATGGCATGAGGCTATATGACTGCACTCAACAGAGGTGGCAGTAAGAAGGGGACCTCTGAACTAATGAGATAGTTAAGTCCAGTAGATGGACCTCTGAACTAGGCTTGTTAGTTAAGTCTTGAGAAGAAGCAAGTGCTTCTGAAAAACTATCTCGCTGGGTAATCTGGTCAAGTGGGGGGATATGTTGGAAATTTGGCTGACCACATTATCCATCTCGCATGCCAATTAAAATTGATGGTTGTTAAAGCAACTGATTGTTTGGCAAAGGTTGCTGACTAAATTTATTAATTATAAATATCAAAGGATATATTATGACAGTTGTTTTTAGTTAATATTTCATCAGAGATCATCCCCAACTAAACTATTAGTCATAATTAATTAAATGACCTAATCCAATGATGGGATCCAATTACTATTTCATTGGGGATCATCCATGACTAAATTAGTAGTTAAAATGATTAAAGGACATAATCTGACGATTGTTTTGATTAATATTTCATCAGGCATCATGTCTGAAAATATTTATTAGGTAATTTGATGAGGGCATGATTGCT
Organism: Massospora cicadina; assembly: GCA_022478985.1. Classification (NCBI taxonomy): domain Eukaryota; kingdom Fungi; phylum Entomophthoromycota; class Entomophthoromycetes; order Entomophthorales; family Entomophthoraceae; genus Massospora; species Massospora cicadina. The sequence goes on along the minus strand of JAKSZP010015930.1, from coordinate 144,337 downwards.
GATAGTTGTAATGCTATAATGAATCATTACAGAAGAAGCGCTGAACAATTAGGGTCGTTTTAACAAAGCTACTGAAGCGTTTTGACGCTTGATTTGGTAGTAGCTTATAGTAGTAATCAGGTAAAATGGTCCTCATACCATCTGTATACAGTTCTATAGCACATGGTGATGGTTGCCAATCTGTAAAAGGTTACACTACTGAGGGTTAAATAAGATGAAGACATTCGCTACCCTTTGGAAGTTAATCCCAAGGGTTAGAAGTTTTGGGGGACTAATCAGTTGATTTTCAGAGAATTATCTGAAAAGTTGTCTGCCTTCTGCCTATAAAAACCCCTAACATTTTATAATAAAAAGCAGAATTCAGCTGCAATTTAGTAATATTTACTTCTAAATTGAAGATTGAAGGGAAATAAGTCCCTAGTTGTTTTTCTCAAATACAGTTATCAGAGTGGATTCGTTGCCACCTATTTTGAAGTTTCAACCTACTAGTTGTCGTCATACAACTAGTGTTTGTAATATTACTCAACAACCAACCTGTGCAGTAAGCTTACCCAAAAGTTTACATCAAAGCTAGGAAATTTCTAGTAATACTAGCCAAAAAAGTATCTACAAATGTGAATTTTTTTAATTAAAAACTGGGATTATTTATAGATTTGGTCTAAGCTCAGGATTCAGTAAGTTATGTCAACTTCTTTAATGATGAAGCAGAATGTGAATAATTCTGGTAGGTATAGTTTTCCAAATTGATTTTGAAGGTTTAGATGATCTCCAAATGGCAAGATCTATATCAACTAATCTGGAAGATTAGGAGTAATTTGGGCACTTAGCTTCTTGTCTTGAAGTTCATTACTCATTGAAATTTTGGTAGCTTCTGTTTTAAAAGAGCTCCCATAATTGGATCGCAAATTATCTGAGTCAGGATTCTCCCTGGATTAGGTGAAAGCCTTGTTAAAGGGAATGGTCGATACCTATATTCAAGGGGCACAAATGCCAAATGGCTTAATAAGTTTGAGAATGGGGTTTGACTTTATGATTTCCATTGTTATACCAAATTCAGGGTTTTACATAAATTACTCCAAAAAAAGGGAATCTTTACATCCATAGAACCTGAGTTTACATTCCAATTTCCTGAGTCATGTGAAGTGGGGTTTCCATTGATCCAGTCATGAGGGTGGCGAGATCCAAGTAAGGTTTAAAACAGTGTTTAATACAGAAGACCAGTAGAGATCCCAAATGGATGGAGCCATGACAATCCTTGAGGCATCGTGTCCCCACGCACCCTATAAAAAATCAATGCATGTTAGTCTAATAAAGACCTTTTTAAATAGGATATAATATTATCTTATTTTATTTAAGTTTTAATTTATTTTAATGATCAAAGTCTTATCCAACCTTGCGCCTAAAGCCGCCCCTGTCCTCTTGCTGACCATAGCCTTCTGCAGTCAGCCACCATATTGGGTTCCCAGCATTAGCACCAGCAAGCATATCTGTAAAAATTTAATAATATGAAAATGGAAATTCATTTGAACTAGTGTGAATCCCTCCATTCATGACAATGTCCACTCAAAATCTTGTTGATATGGGCATAACTTTGGATGAGTCTAGTGTGGACTTAAATTACAATTAGGCTAATTTGATGGATATGATTAAGTACTACAGTCCTCAATGATAAAACACTTAATACAGTCCTGACCATAGTGTATCAATCTTATAAACCTGACCCCTTGTCCAGTGGTGAAATAACAAGACTCTATCCCCTAGATGGTAGTCAAGAAAAATCAGTTTCTGAATGTTGCTTTGATCCGCCTCTTATTTACTGATAGTACCCATAAACTTGGCAGCTAAAGCTTGTGATTCAAATATGTCTTCCTGTCTTTGCATTACAAGCCCATCTGTTTCTGACGCAGAATAATAAGTATGGGTTGAACACTTGAGGGTAAGATCAGCTCACAGCCATATAGAGCTCAAAAAGGTGATATCTGGATAACAGAATGGTAAATTACATAGTATGCTAATAGAGATTCTGAGAGGTATTTATTTCACTGAGATGGGTCATATAGAGCATCTTGTGGTGAATGGCAATTAGAGTTCCATTCACTCTTTCCACTGCTCCATTGGTAGCGGATGATATGAGGCAGTAAAATAGGGTAAGTGCACAGAAAGTTAAGGTCAACGATCACTTAAGATATGAAGTTGGTGACATTATTAAGTAATAGTACCTTTTGGCTACTGTAAGAAGAGTGTCTATATCTCTCCCGTTCCCATCATGGTAGTGCACGGTGCACAAGGCCAACGCCAGGGAACTAGCCGTTAAATACAATAGTTATCAGATCCCAGCAGAGGGTGCTGGAGCCATAACAACTTAGGCATATAAGTGCGATTACTATATTAAATAACCCACCACCAGCGACACAATGTACAATGAGGACGAGGGTAAGCGACCCATGTTGGAGGGAACCTGGGCGAACCAACGGTGCACTAGGGGATAGCTTGATCATATTGGAAATGGCAAGGTTAACATAGTTTGAGACCTCCTCAAAGAGGTTTGCACACAGGAGCGCTTGAAATAACATAAAAATTAAACGTAAAATGGGGAAAAAAGTTTATTCAGGAATTGACCAACAAGGAATGTTGGTCAGGGGAAAACATATTTAAACTTGGATGGGGGAATAGGGGGTTTGTTGCAGTGGGCCCAAGCAATGACCCACCAAAAGGACCACGCTCCCATCCAAATTGGTTGAATAAGCCAAAAATGACTTCACTTGAGTGATCAAATAAAGCTGGATTTTACCCAAACGCGTTGTTTCATAAATGGAACGGGTTTCAAAACCCCATTACTCGATGAACTGAATGGAATCTTCTGCATTAATTTGGTAGACCGTCCGTTTTAATGCCTGTGCTGATGTAAGGAGATGGGCATTTGGCCCCCACTAGTACCAGCCTGGGCATATTTTGCCCATACCCAGCGTTGGTCTAGGGTATGCCTCAGGTCTGGGAGGCCCTGTAACTTCACTTTTGGGCCTCCTGGCGCCCAGCCTTATCCTTGGGGTTAGTCCCAATTATGATGTCATGTGACCATGACATTACCATCTCCTTCTGACGGGGCTCAACCCCTCCTCCAGGGGCTTGCGCAAGGGAAAAGTTTTGTGGGCAGGGGCCAACTTCATGGCAGCAACGGTCAGTTTAGGTTGAGATTCAGCAGCCTGGGGGAAATTCTGGTGGAAGGCTTCAATCAGATCTTGGGCATTCACACAGTCATGCGCTGGAACACAACTGTTCTCTGCAGCGTCAAATCCCTTCAAGGATACTAGGTTCTCAAGTCTTCGTTTTTATGCGACAGGAGGCAACTATTTCTTCCACCTCCCACTCTGGCGCCCCATCTACGAGATATGCCTCAGGATTCTCTGGTGGGGCCCTCAAACAACGTCAGCTTGCTCTCATGAAACACAGAGAAGATCCAAATGAAGGTGGGAGATCTAGCTGGTATGAGGCTTGGCCCACCTTTCTAACAACGCGGTAGGGGCCAATCCTCTTTGGTCCCAGCTTCTTACATGGCTGCTTGATAGAGATGTTATGAGCATCAAGCATCAAAAGATCCTCTTCCTTGTACGCAGGACCCACCCAGCGTTTTCCATCAGCATTCTCCTTATACACTTGCATTGCCGCCTCCAGACTTGTGGAAAACCCCCTGGTGAACCTTCTTTATTGTCTTGGCAAAGTCCACCACCGCTTCAACCTTAGAACCACAGCTTAGCTCCATGTTAAAGGCGGGGTTAAAGCCATGGCTGGCAAAAAATGGGGAACAACCAATTGAGGAGTGCAAGGTATTGATTTAGCTAAACTGGGCCATGGGAAGGTGAGAAACCCAATCAGAATGATCAGCGGTGGTGTAACACTTCAGAAACTGTTCCAAACTCTGGGTCACTCGTTCAGTCTGCCCATCTGATTGGGGGTGATAGGCAGTGGAATGGCAAGTGCGAATCTAAAGAGTCTTACACAACTCTTCCCAAAAAACAGAGGTAAACGGGGCCCCAGTCGCTGATAATTTCTTGAGGAACCCTGTAGCGCAAACACATGCATGACGAAAAGCCTGGCCATCTCAGCCACGGTTATTGTAGTTCTGCACAGAATGAAGTGGGCAAACTTTGTGAAACGGTCCACCACCACCATGATGGCATCATAACCATCAGAGACAGGTAGTTCAACAATGAAATCCACTGAGAGGGAAGTCCAGGACCCTTCAGCCTTTTGGACTAGTACCAAAAACCCCGCTAAAGGTTGACGATTGGGTTTCATCTGGTTGCAGACCAGGCACTCCTTACAATACCGCCCCACCTGAGCAGGTAAGCCCTTCCAATTGTAGGTGCAATGTAACAACTCCAAGGTCTTTACTTTCCCAGGATGACCAATGGTGATTCCATCATGATGGTCCCAGATGATTTCCAAGCGCAGTGGTCCAGCAGGTACCCAAAGGCGCCCCTGAAACCACACCATCTCATCCTTTACGTGATAACTCCTGGATAGGTCCTCTTGATTTAAAGCGCTCTTAGCGAGTACCATAGTATATTCAGCAGATAGCGGCTGAGAAAGGACAACCTTTCTGAACATACCATATTCCTCTGCGTTTTTTAGATGTGCAAGCACTGGCCCATTGGCTAAGGGAGAGGAAAGTTAAGGCACAAATTTATTTGGAGGAATCATCACCTGTGTGTTATGGACTTCTACCTCCTTTGGATCAGGAGCTAAAGCAGGGTTGCGGCTCAAAGCATCCGCCAAACCATTATCCTTGCCCTTGGTAAATTTGTAATAAAAGGCAAATTGGGCAAGGGTCTCATGCCAACGTGTCTGCCGTGGGGTTAGGACATGAGGAGCGCGGTAGTACAGCAAGGCACGGTGGTCTGTACATACCCAGAAAGGTTGTGATGAGCCATGCAAGTGGTGATGCCAATAATTCAGCGCCTCCACCACTACTAGTAAATCCTTGCATAAACGGCGTAATTCAACTCTGGCAAAGACATTTTCCTAGAAAAAATATCCCACTGGATGCTCTATCCCATCTTCACCTACTTGTAACAAGTCAACTGCTATGGCGAAGTTGGAGGCATCAGTAGACACAATAACTCCTTTGAAGGGTCGACATGGCGAAGAACAGATGTGGACAACAGGGTGCACTTCACTTCTTGGAACGCATCCTCCAAAACGGGGGACCACTGAAGCACCTTTGCACCGCTAGCCTTATATAAGGGAGCTGCCACCTTAGAGAGATTGGGTGTGAACTTCTTGAGGAATGTACACGTCCCCAAAAAGCTCCTCAATTCCTTGACTGAGGTAGGGGTAGGCCACTCACAAATCGCCTTCTCCTTGTCTGGAGTCATCATGTATCCTTAATCAAACATGAAGTTTCCCAGAAAAGTGACCTGGGACTTGAAAAACTCACACTTGCTTATCTTCAGTGTAAGGCTGGCTGCCTTTAACCTCACCACCACTTGCCAAAGGTGTACTGCATGGGACTCATGGTCGGGGAAAACACCAGAATGTCATCCATGTAGGCAATTGCGCATACCCCTAACAAGTCCCCCAACGCTGCATCAATGCGGCGTTGAAAGATAGCTGGGGCATTATTAAGCCCAAAGGGCATGACCCAAAACTGGAAGATCCCTTTTCTAGTACAGAATGCGGTTAACCACTCTTGTCCTTTTTTAATCTGGATCTGATTGAATGCAATGAGGAAATTCAGCTTGGAGAAGAACTTTGCCTTCTCCACATAGAGTGCAATCTGTGAATTCAAAGGGATGGGATGGAGGTCTGGTACAGTAACGTTATTGAGGTTCCCATAGTTTACGCAGGGGCGTAGAGTACCATCAGCCTTCTCAACAAATAGAAGCGGGGAACAAACAGGGGATGTACGCTGAAAAATGGCCCCTTTGGCTAACTGGTCCTTTACCCACACATCCAACGCCTCTTCCTCCCGCACAGTCAATGGGTAAATGGGGAAGATATACGCACCAGATCCACAGTGAGCTTGGAGTCACAATCAAATTCTGAGTGCTCAGGAAGTGTGTTAGCGAATGATTCATCAAAAGAAGATTCCAACCCCTCCAAACAGGACGGTAAGGGAACCTCCACAGAGGACATCAGCAAAGGGGCATGATTATGAAAGGGAATATTGGGACAATGAGGTAGTTTGCCCGGGGCATTATCTTCTGACAAAGGAACAATCAACTTGTGACCATTGGACAAAGACAAGGATAGAGTGTTTTCTTTAAGTTAGTCCTGACATCAAACTTTCTCCACCACTCTACACCCAATTTAATCGGAAACAAGAGGTTCCTGATAGCTTGAAAATGGTTGGACAGAAGATAGGCGCCCACCTGGTAGTCCACCAACCTCATGATGTTCAGCGCAGGGATACCTTGAGAAGCCGCACCTCTAAACATACCACTTGGTGAGTAACTCAACTCAAGGTAGTCAGCAAGGTCTTGGTCAATAGAATTATTTGTGGCCCCAGTATTCACTAAAATAGTTGTGCTGATCTTGCCCAATGGGGATGTGAGGGTAGCGGTCAAGAGGAAGTGTCCAGAGTGGAATTTATTCAAAGCATACAACGCCCCAACCTCACCTAAAAATTCTTCTGGCTTGAGAAAACCATAAGGGTAGGTTTGGAATCATAGAAGGGGGAGGGATAGTGGGCCACTCTTACAACTGAGGCCACTTACCCTACCACACCTTCTGCAGGTGCATATATATGATTATATTTTAGACGAAGTTCCTTCTCTACTTCCTGAGTGCCCCCATATCATGGTAGAGGTCAAACGTTGGTTCTCAGGGGTAATCTGATATACTGAAATGGGGTCCTCATCCAGGCCATATGAGCTAATAAACGGTTCAGAGGTAGAGACCAGGTTTTCATTATAAAACGCATTTTTAGACGTGAACGACCCTATCCCTTGAACTGCAATGGAATGACTGATGTTATCCAAGGCCAACACCCCCAGGCCCATCTGCACTAATTCTTCTGGCATCATCTGAAAGTTTGGGCGAAGTAAAACTTGTTTAATTAAATTGAAAGTGACAAATTTGGCGGAAAGTTGGGGAATTACAACTTTTGGACCTCGAAGCATCTGTATCCACCAGGTACAAGCACAAATGGTGGATATCTACAGTTGGAGGCAGCCTTGATAATGCTGAGTTGCTCCAACTGTCAGGAAAAGGAGGAAACTGCGGTGCGGCTAATGACAGCCAACTCCTACAGCTGGCGCCCACTGTTCCCACTTCAGAAAAGTTCCACATGGAAAAAGTTTGTGCATATAGAGTTAAGAGGTTGGTTGACTAATGTAAGGAGAGTGTCTATAACTCTCCCACAACTAGCGTGGTAGTGCATGGTGCACAAGGCTAACGACAGGGAACTAGCCATTAATACAAAAGTTATCAGAGCCCAGCAGAGGGTGCTGGAGCCATAACAAATTAGGCGTATAAGTGCAGATACTATATTAAATAACCCACTACCAGTGACACGGTGCACAATGAGGACGAGGGTAAGCGACCCATGTTGGAGGGAACCTGGGCGAACCAACGGTGCACTAGGGGATAGCTTGAGCATATTGAAAATGGCAAGGTTAACATAGTTTGAGACCTCCTCAAAGAGGTTTGCACACAGGAGCGCTTGAAATAACATAAAAATTAAACGTAAAATGGGGAAAGGTTTATTCAGGAATTGACCAACAAGGAATGTTGGTCAGGGGAAAACATATTTAAACTTGGATGGGGGAATAAGGGATTTTTTGCAGTGATCCTAAGCACTGACCCACCAAAAGGACTACCCTCTCATCCAAATTGGGTGAATAAGCTGAAACTGACTTCACTCAAGTGATCAATTGAAGTTGGATTTTACCCAAACGCGTTGTTTCAAAAATGGAACGGGTTTTGAAACCCTGTTTCTCGCCAAACCAAATGGAACTGCCCGTGTTAGTTTGGTAGACCATCCGTTTTAATGCCTGGACTGACATAAGAGGCTAGGCATTTGGCACCCCATTAGTACCAACCTGGGCATATTTTTCTCGTACCCAGCGTTGGTCTAGGGTATGACTCAGATCTGAGAGGCCCTGTAACTTCACCTTTTGGGCCTCCTGGCGCCCAGCCTTATCCTTGTGGTTATTCCCCATTATAATGTCATGTGATTATGACAGCTACTGTGGCAGGTGAAGATATGATTAAGAAAAAAAAAGAAATTGCTTTAGAAGTGAGTGAGGCAGCTGAGATGTCCTCAACACATTTTGTGAAGTGATCAACCACTATTATGATTACAGTGACCATACTTTTCTATAGGAAGTGGAAAAACAATGTCAATGCTGATGGTAGCAAATGGGGCGATAGGACCCATAACCTGGTATTTATAGGCCAGATTGTGGGGTTTCTGGCTAGCAACGATAAGACAGGAATCAATTATGCCTTAGATCGACCCAGTCATTTTTTCCCAGTAGCATTGCTCCTTATCTATTGGTAAAGTTTCTTTACAGCGCCGTGACCATTGTCAAATGGCCCTCCAGGGCGGTCTCTAATCTAGCAGACGGGCGGATAAAAGGCAACAAAGAGGTTTCAACCTGTTTATACAATGAACTGTCTTCAATCTGGGTCCACTCAGCCATCTTTTTCAATTGCTTCTGAACTGCAGGAGTCTATTGTCTCCATTCCTAATGTTTCCAAATAATCTCATAGAGCTGATCTTTCTCAGAGTCATAGAGCATCAATATGGATAGTCGTGACAATAATTCAGCATCTTTGGTGGATCATTTCAGCGCAATGAACAATGGAAAAGTTATAAGCTTGAAGTTTGAGTGCCCAACGTGCCAGACGTCCATCCAGATCCTTCATCTCTAGTAGCCACCATAAATAGGAATGGTCTGTAACCACTGTAAAATGGTCCATATAGGAAAGGATGAAAATGCTAAATGGCAAGCAAGACAGCTAGGCATTCACACTTGTTAACTCTATAATTCAACTCTTCCTGAGACAATGTTTTACTGAAAGATGCTATAAGATGATCAACTTGATGCAAATCAAGTTGTTCCAGAATTACCTAAACTGCCACATTACTAGCGCTAGTAAAATGGATAAACAGTTTATTAAATTTAGGATGTACTGTTACAAAAACGTCATTAGAGCTTTACTTAAGACTCAAAAGCTTGGTGTTGGGTACTTTCCAACTAAAGTGGGACCTCCTTATATGTAAGATACATAAGTGGTTTGGAAAGCTCAGCAAAGTATGGGGTATATTGTTGATAATAACTGACCATCTTGAAGAAACCCTGATTATTGCGTAATTTGGATGGTTAGGTCATCTTCTCAATTGAAACCATTTTGTCTGGTAATGGCGAGATCTCCTCACAAGTAAATTTATGCCAAAATAATTTCATGTCAGTTTGAAAATACTAGACTTTGATAGTTTTAGCTTTAGAAAAACTGAGTGTGGACATTTAGACTTTTCCTTAAAATGAGAGAGGTGTTGGTCAAAGGTGCTTGAGAACAGTCACATCAAGGTAGAATAGTACACAGTTCATCTTCATGTCCCCTAACAGGCCATACATTGCCCTTTTTAAAGTAACTGGGGCGTTGCATAGCCCTTGGAGCATTCTCAAAGATTTAACAACCCCTCAATTGCTATAAGGGCACATTTCTAATGATCCTCTAGAAAAAGCTTGATCTTCAAGTGGTCATTAGAAGGATACATTGCATAGAAGAATTGTAAACTGGCCAGAAGTTGTAGGGAATCATAATTCGTGGCAGTGGATAGATGTTTTTTTGAGTAAGGGCATTCAACAAGCGATGATCCATTACCACGTGATGCTCATCATCATTGTTTTTTATAAGGAACAATGGTGATGCATATAAACTTTGTAAGGCATAATCAATCTAATGTCTAGGAGTTGCTTCAGCTATATAGCCACCTGATTTTTTGCAAACTTAAATTTTGGTAGGGTTGAGCCCAGATTAAAGGAGAGTCACTTGTAAGCACTCTATTCTGCACACTTTTTATTATCTAAAGTCGTCTGAACCTTGTGAAAGATGTTGGTTTAATTTTCAGTAAAACATCTGCTTATTACTGCTGCTCAGGGGTGAGGGTGTCACCCATCTTTACATCTACATGATAAATGGTGGTGTCCTTGTCAATTCCCTAAATTGCGTATATCTCTGCACCTGCAAACAAATTCAACTTGATTTTCAGGTAGAGTATGAACTTAAGCAACAGGTTGGTTTTGCGACTTTGTACCAGGCCATTAGTTAAATTGGCCATCAGGATGGTTAGGGCTCCCAATATGCAGGATCTAGCATCCTGTGACAGGTAAGAGCCTCATGAATGGCCATATTAGAGTCTCCACAAACTTCCAAAAAACGATCTGGCAAAATGGTAACTTGAATCCTCATGTCACCAGTATTTGAGATTTTGAGGTATATATATACTCAGTTGTTTAAGTATATGGGCATCCCTTCTTGAGCCTCAGCAAGTAAGGAGGCAGTTTAGTTTTTGATCCAACTACTTAATACTATAGCTGCTCAATGATGTTTAAATTCTATAATGAACAACTCAAAAGTTTCCTTTTCCCTTCTCCTTGTGGACATCTTTAACAATTAGAGAAATGTGATACCTAAAAATATAAAATATATGTCCTTGTGAGTATTTTTTTGATGTCAGACAATTGCAAGTCTGATATAGGGAGAAAAGCGTTTTGGAAGAAACTGACGATAAAATCAGCCAAAAGACCCTGGCCATATTGCAGTGAACCCTTTGAATCAGGGCAATGCATTCATCAATAATGATAAGACTCTGCCAAGTAGCTTGAGTTTAGGTAGCTGGAATATTCTGACTCATTGTCAGAATCAAGGGAGCTCTTCCAGGGCCCCTCCCCACCTTATCACTAATCTAGTTCAAGCCATACCACGGAAACCAGCCCCTATTATAGGGTTGGATGGGGTCCTAAGAGGTTCAGATATTTTCTCACATGGTGATTGGCTCAAGTACAATAAAATATTACCTCATGGACTTGTATTGCCCACTCTCGACCCTCCATTGGCCCTTCAAATAAAGTGAGGTGACATTCAGGAGCTCCAATAGGTCAAATGACCATATTTTCTAATTTGGCTTAAATAATAATAAATTTGATGTGTATCACACTTTGAACCAAAGATGAGTTTAATTACTAAGCAGTGACATCATAAATTGGTTTTTACCCAGTAAATACAACTAATAGAACATTTAAAACCAAAATACCTGTTTTCTTAGTATATATATTTAGACCATTTTTTATCCCTTAAGTGGTACTAAAACTTCTCGTTTTTACTTTAGCAGTTAAGAGTTTTATACTCATGTTGCTGCTGGATTGTCAAATCCTGTGCAAACTAGCACCAGCTAGCATTAACCCCACCAGGATTTTGACAACTGGTTTTAAAATCAATAAGGAATTAGTGCTGATGAGAAGGTCCTAACCGTCATTCTTTAGCATAAACGTTTTGTCTGACAATCAGTTGTCCAACCTGGAGTGGCAGGGCGGAGTAAGAGCACAGAGATTGGGTCTGTTGAGGCCCACAGTTCCATAATTCAAGGTGTGGTTTTAATCTGGTGAAATTTTTATCTGCATCACCAGTTAAGAAGAAATAGTGTTAACCGCTAATCCAGTAGGACTATGGCCAAGATATAACCTTATGGACAATTACTTCAACATGTGTAACATCAGTGCTAAAATGGGAATTGGTTACATTTCCTGCCGGGAGTGGTCAAAAAAGAGCAGAGTAAGAGGAATTTAAACTTTTATTTGAAATAATGAGTATTATACATCCATTTTGTCAGGTGAGGATAGAATGCAACATTTAGAGCGGGAAGCAACGGTAGACATGAGATGAGATGCAGAGTTGATAGCAGAGGATACCTTGCGCTCAAGCTGACTAAGTTTCCCACCTCATCAGTCTTTTTATTCCAAAAGGAACTCCTAGTGCCCAAAAACCCACAATAGGAGAAATTGTCGCGTTAAGGTTTAAATCTCTAATTGTCCCATTGTATGAATGTGAGGACATTTTCCCTTGTTAGGTGTTTGACGTAACTCCAGCTCAGGCAACTCAATTATAGATTCCATAATATCAAAAGTATGTCTAATCAGCTTTTTTGCATTCTGGAAGTGCAGTATGAGAGTTATACTGTGTTGAAACGTAGAGAGGATGGTCATGAAGGCATCACTTAATTTAACTTAATTGCAGTATGTGAGGGCCTGAGCTTTTTTTATAAAATTTCTCAGAAAACAAAATATCTGTTTTAGCATGTTTAGAGTGGATCTGTATGAGCTCATGTTTACATTTAAACAAAAATATATTACCTCCAAATTCTTTAATTAAGGGCTTCCCTTAGCTTCTTTCAAGTGGAACATTCTTTTAAAATATAGCTTCATGATCTCTCAGGCCTTACTATCAACACAAGTTTGCAAGTACTGGCATTTTTGATTGTTTGTATCATATTCCATCTCATTATCGTACATGTAGAAAAAAGACTGGATAAGTTTGGTCCCAGAAACGTACCTCTCTTTAAAGGTAGATGTATAATATACAACAGGTTCAGGAAGAACATGGATGGCTGGAGGAGGAGACCAGTTAGACTAAGTTGACTCAGCAGTTCCTATATCATTTTGGGGGAAACTTTTATTGACCTGATAACGGAAGTCATCTATATAGTCCTGAAGGAAGGTGTAGCAAGTGTTGACATTATTTGTGAGGCTTTAGTATCTAAGAGTTGGCGGAAATTTTCAATCTTAGCAGACTGGCCACCACTTTGGATGACAGAGAAACGACTTTTTTTGTACAGAAAGCAGATTTAGGTTATCATTGGTTAATTTTCTTTCAATAATCATCCATACTCCTTTAGACGCCTTTAGCAGCTGTTGCTCAAGGGTGCTAATTTGAGCTTAATGGTTTCTACCAAAAGATGGTCCACTAGTTAAGCTCATTCCCTCCTCCATCCGTTAGGGCTGTGGTTGCTGAGCTCATTCACGTGAAGGTATGTATTCACCAATTAGCCACAGAAGGGACCTGGCAAAGAGCTTCAGTAGTGAGTTTTTTAGTATATATGAAGGCTGAGTCCTTCAAAGACTATGCAATTATTAATAACTATAACTCAGGCAGTATCTCCAAATAGTCTTTTAATCACTAAACAAATTTTTTGTTGGAAAAGAAGTCTTAATCAGGGTACATTTTGTTAAAATGCAGGCAATATCTTTAGGCAACGCTAGGAAATCTCTAGTAGTAATAGGCAAAAATTGAAGACACAAATGAGAATATCTTTATTTTAAAATTTGGGATTATTTATAGATCTGGTCAAAGTCCAGGATTGATTAGGGTATGGCGATTTCTGTAATAATGCAGCGAAATGTTGAGGATTTTAGTGAACAAGATCTTTTCAAACGGTTTGGCAGGTTCAAAAAATGTTTGAATGCCAAGATATTTATCAACTAATCTGGTAGATTCAGGAGGATTTTAGGCTCTTAGCTGCTTATCTTGAATTCTCTTGTTGCAATTTCAGGACTTCTGCGGCGTCAGAAATTCCTTGAGTGTATTGCAAATATTTTGGATTTTGAACATCATCTGAACTAGCACAAACTCCATAATTCCTGACACATGCCTTTCTCATAACATTTTAGGGCCTTTTTCAGTCTTATTTACTTTAAACTTATCATTAAAAAGACCTTTTAACATTTTTTGCAGACTCCGCCTGCCAGTATATCTCCAAAAGGATCAATTGTTATGGTTAAGCGCACCATCATCCATGTGGTAGTTCTGATGATACTTGAGTGGTCTCTCCATTCCATTGATCCATCAATTTAGAATTTCATCACCAAGTTTGTGAAGTATTATGCCCATAACCATTACCAACAATCCACTGTGCAAACCGCGCACCCCCTCCAGATAAGATTTTCTTTGCCAATCCACCACTGATTCATAGCAGTTTAATCCTCAAGCTTCCCCTCACTATGACAATCCTGGAACACACATCACAATAGAGATATGTCCAGTTGACCAATCCACTTTTCAAAATATTTGGTCCATCTGTAGCATCCCCCTTAGGTAGCCTCCGCCCTTGTTTGAGTAAGTAACTTGATCAACAACCTGCCTCCACGATGACTTTACATAGAAATTTAATCCAAATCAGCAACTGCAAAATGCTCCCAAAGTTTTATATGAACACAAATCATGCAGTTTCAAATTAGTTCACATATTGGTTAATTTGAAATGTGATATGGCTGATTTGGAATTATCCTGGTGATTATTTGCAATCATAAGTCAACTCAAACTACTATAGTTTTATACCCAAAGGCTATCAACCATAAAAACTAAAGGAGTTATCATCCTCCATGCCTCTTTTACCCTTGAGGGCTACCCAGAAAGTCCCAAGGTTGCCCCCATTGCAGCCCTTTGGTTTATTTTGGGACTTTTGGTATGTTTACAAACTTTTGTTTCCCTCATATGAAATCTATAAACACCCTATTTAAAGTTGTTATTATAGTTGTGCCTCTAGAATGCTGGGCTTTCCACTGGTTGCTGATGCACCTAACTTCAAATCCCAGTCTTCTAATGATCAGCCATATCCATAATAGAAGCAATATAAAATAGGTTCTTTTCAAAATTCTCTTATGTAAGGTGGAATCCTTGTCCTAGAGAGAATATCAAACAGATATTAAAAGCTGGGACTTAATTCTCAAAATGCTCAAATGGTCCCTATAGTCTAAATTAAGGTTTAATGATATTTTATTAATCTATAACTTGAATTTGAAGTATTGCTTAAATTACTCAAAATCAATTTACATCTATTGATTTGTATTCTCTCTTGCTTTTTCTAATTTCAATACTATTTCTGAATCCGCCATTCCATTCAACAAAGGTCTTATCATTCTCAGAGCTCAGGAATCTGCTGCCTTGCTCAAAGGAAACCATGAGAGCCTAAAAATTTCTTTTCCGCTGCACCTTCCAAGAAATTTCACTCAGTGTTGGAAATCCTACTTTAACCAAAGATTGGTGCTTATTAGATGAAGGTAAATGAATCTGATTCAATGATACAGAAGAAACTATTGACAGGAATAATCCTCAACTAAATTCAAGACCTTTCAATATTGGGGATCAACCCAAACATGTGTGATCAAATATTACTCATCCTGAAACTCCCTAATATTGGGGTTCAAACCTGTTATGTGCAGAAATCAAATCCTGATCAACAGAGTGACCTGCATGCCATAGAATCCCTGATTGGTAATGTTTATATTTCCTGGCTCAAAATGCTTAATGATTTATCAAAAAAAATCCCTGATCTCCCATATAATCATGTTTCTAAGCAAATAAACTTTACTCTCTTTTCACCATTGACCATTGGCTTACCTCTAATTTATTTAAGGACAAAAATATTTAGGATTTACCACTCAAGAAATTGTATCTTGAGTGGAGACCCTTCAGCCAAGAAGAAAAATTAAAACTTATAATCCAACACCCAGGAAATTCAGGTCTCCTGTCCTTTAAAATAAAGGACAAGTGGTATAAAAACCCCTTCATCCTATCAAAACTGGTGCTATCTGCTAGGTATACTCCAGGTTCATGGTGAAAATATTATTACAATAAATAATAACGATTTGGCGTCAGCTCCCTCTTTGGCATGAACGCCTTAAACTCTTGGAAAATTTATTCACTGTGATATGTGGTTGGAGCAAAGCATGCTTGACATTGAGCAACATTAATTCAAATTTTGAGTTGCAACTACCAAGCTAATAAATGAAATTTGGCAGTTGACTCCACTCTTCGCCAATAAATCAGCTCTTTGTGTCGCTCATGATTGGGTAGATAAGTAATTGAATATATTAATAGCCTGCAAAGTCAAGTGGACGCTCTTCATCATCATGTATTACTGCAATTTTGGTTAATCTTAAGGTGAAGAAGAACCCCAGTATCAGTTCACATTATTTGGACTCTAACACCCCCCCAGTGGCACGTTCAAACATCTATTCTATGATAAGTATGCCATAGGCAAAGAGAGCATCTTATTTTTCCTACTTTGTTAAAGAAAGAGCTATGGAAGAAGCCACCACAATCAACGGCTGAAACACCTAACTAACTGTCTTAGTTACATAGCTCAAGACATTATTGTACCCCATCCAAACATTGCCATATTTAGAATGAAGTCAAGACTGTTTTGCTTAGATGTTTAAGAAGCAACCTAACTTTAAACAACAAAAAGCAAACTTTTATGGGTATAAGTTTTAATAGGTGGAAACCATCACTAAGTTTTTACCACCAATTTTATCTTAGGCTCAAATGTTGGTTGCTGGGAATTGACTTAAATTAGATAATCTAATCACCGCCTCATTTTTGGATTTTAAAATTATGCAAATATATTTACTATATCTCAATGAGTTGAAGTCTAACTTGACATCTGTAAATATTTTACTCTGGTGATTGTTATTGGCAAGCAACCTAATAATCTTTTACTGCACAGGTTTGGTTTCCTTGTGCACTTGTCACATTGTATAAAATGAATTATTAATCAAAAATAGTATGGAGACTATTATCTGTAGTTAAGTATGAATTGTATTTTGGCCCAACGCTCGGCCAGTATTCCTGATTAAATACTCGTGATGTTGTACTTGTAGGGATTCGTTTCCTTGCTCTTGTCCACCCAATCTTCACTGAGATACCCCGGTGACAGTCTCTTTCAGCCCAACACACAGTCAGCAGCTATCCCTGATTGTGGCTCCTTCTTCTCTAGATCCACGCTCAGATCTTTACTCTATTCTCTGAGAGTCTTCCATAAATTGCCCTCTGCAATCATATCCTTGAGACAGAACAAAACAATAGAAGCTGATGATAGTCTAACTATATACCACATGGATGTTATTACTGTTCTCATAAAATACTGTTTTTGACTATATGACTGTGTTCTATCAAAGTAAATCCTAAGGAATATATATAGTGGGGATTTTGCTGTCTAACCCTCAGTTGACAGCTCTTCAATGAAATGACAGCTGTTGCCATTGAATCACCCATCCTTGTCTTGGCAGCAATGGTCTTCCACATCCTGGCTATATTCCATCATTGGACATCCTCAAGACCTCAAACGGAAAGAGTCAAAAATGTGTCCCTAACATTTTCCTCTCAATTTAAGAAAACCAACCATATTTGGCTAGTTACCTGTTTAGGTAATGGGACTTATTACCCATTATTGCAGGTCACTCACCAACCAATCAATTTGCTAGTTGCAGGCAGCATCACTCACCTCGCGATCTGCTATTCATTCCCAATCAGTTGGTGATGAAACCTGACCAAACCCAATTGTTACAACTGATAGTTAATCACTATCAGATGCCCCTATTTCATTGGCAATTCACCTAATGAGATCTTAAGTATTCATCTGGAAAAATCCCATTTGATATGACCAGGCGAATATCCCAAAAATCCCCCAAATGTAGTTACTCTAAAACTTGGACAACTGATTTCTGATTCACTTTGCCTAGGGAATTTTCCCCTAGCAATACCAGGTAATCTAGCAGGCTGGGAATATGGGCAAAAATCACAACACATCCCCCTCTTTCCTAGATTTCCAGAGAGAAAAGGACAAGGGCATGAAACACCGCTTTGGACACTTGGTCAAATACTTCATTGGTTCAAGTGGAGTACACTCATTAATACTTAATGCTGCTTAGGATGACCTTCAGCATACAGTGTTCTTCCTCTTCCTCCTCGCTACCACCTTCTCAGAGCGCAGTCCCCACGATCTACTGTCATGCCAGGCTGATTTATTTAACCGTGATGATATTAGTCCCAGGATCCAGATTTCCCCATCAGGGTATATGACCCACTGTCATATTTAGGATTCTTAGTCTGGCGTCCTTGATATCCTGATTTTCTCCTTGTCCTAGACAGGAGACTCTTGCCATCAATGTTCGTTTTGTGGCTTAATTAAGAATACTTATTTCTATTCACCCTTTTTATTTTGTTCATAACTTCTTGGCTCAAGTCATTTATAATTCTTCCCTTGGAGAGCTTATCCCACTAATTTTGAGATTAATTTATCCAAAGTTGGAGCTTAATGGATTGTAGAGTGCATAATGCCAACTTCCTTATAAGTCTGACATCCCCCTCTCGTCCAGCTCATATGTTGAATTCTGAGTCATGATACCAGCAGCTCCTGAATAGTTTGTCTGATCCAGACCTCCGTCTCTTCCAGCAGATGAGTCAGGATGCTCGGCAGAACCTCTTTTATGGTCCTTCCAGGACTCATACGCCTAGTCTGGCGCCAGTGGCTAGACCTTCCATCAAATTACCAGAAATAGTAACTAATCCCTCCAAAGCTAAGCTGCCTATTGTTTTAAACAACTCTGGGCTGATTCTTCCTCTGCTGTCAATTCCAGAGTTGGACTTCAAAACTCTCCTGGATTCAGCTCCTTTTGCTGATGCTCTGACCATCATCATAGATGCTCCAGAAATTATGCCAGTTGCTCTGGATCATTCATTTCTTGCCAGGTCAGACCTGCTCCCTGAGTTCCTCTTCTGACTCAGTCAATATTACAAACCCAATTTTCTGGTCTCCAAGCTCACAATCTGTAACAGTATTCACTTTGAGCTCCCCTACGCTGAACTCCAGGCCCAAGTCACTAAGGCTTTGACTCTAGCGCTGAATCCCTCTGCTCTTGATAACATTCTGGATTGGGATACTGCCACTTATGCTCTTCACTTTGCTGGCCAAGTTCTTCAAATTTGGTCCACAAAGCTTCCGGCCTCACATGGGTTCCACCATTCATTTAGCTTTAGCTTCCAAGAAGCCATAGTCACCGCTTGCAGGATGCAATCTGCTCCCTGCATGAATATCTCTTCTCTGGAACTTCCCATTGGTATCTTCTGCTGATGGAGTTGATAGTAGGCATGATTTGGCAACCCCCAACAAGCATCCATTCTTTGCTGCTGGCCCACATGTCCAGTGTCATTGATGAAGCCCATCCGCAAGCAATCAATACCAATCTTCCAGCTCTGGTACTAATCAGGATTACTTGGGGTTATTCGCCAATTGCCTTTTTTATACTGTTGCTTTACTCCCCAATCTGGGGTTTCACGATTAGCTTCATCAGACATCTCAATTTCCCTTCTAGTCATTTTCTCGCAGGGCTTGGCATCCACTCAAAGAGCATGGTTTTGTGTAGGTCTCACCCTCACTAGCATCCAATCTTATATTGATTTTGACAGGCTGTTCATTCCTACCATGATCCATCCACCCTCCCCCTATAGGCAACATAGGCGTAATCATCCCTGTACTGAGGACAATCAATAAAAAATAAAAATTAAAAAAATATATTGACTTTTTTCTCTGTGTGGTTTATAATAGTTTTTCCAATATTTTATCAATTTTTATCTTTATGCTTCTTTTTCCTATGGTACTTGACCTTGTTTTAGTTCAGCTATCCATCTTTTTTATTCCTTCCCCCAAACTGAGTCCTGGGTACTTAAACCTACCAGTTTTCTATGGTTCAGAGGTCCTTTTTTCGGACTTAACCATCTAGATTGAAACAGAGGTCCTTTTTTGGACTTGACCTAATCATTAGGACATGCCCAACTTAATGGTTCATCAGTCCTTTGGGAACTCTTTTATTTTTTTCTTTGATACAACACTTTAGATACTTAGCGTGGACTTGATTCACAACTCTTCCATCCAAGAGATTCTTGATGGAGTAAGCATTGGTTGCCTTCTTGGCGATCACTTCAAATGGACCTGACCCCAATGCATCTAGTTTGTTTCTTCATCCAAAACCATGTGTATTGCAATAGGCAACTCTTTCCCTTAAACGATATTCTTCTAAGGCTGGTCATTTCTTGTCATCCATTAATTTCACTCTTATCCTTTTCTTCAAGGTTGTATTGAATGCTTGCAATAGCATATTGAACAGGATACTTAAAAGTTGGTTCAGGTATTTCTCAGTACTCATCCCTGACGTAGGTTCCACCACCAAATATAAAATTGGTGGCAACGCAGCCTTTCTTCCATATAACAATTCAAATGGCGTTTTTCCTGTCGCTGTATGATGACTAATGTTGTAGACAAATGTCACCAAACTCAGGTACATTCCCTATGTGGAAGTTCTCCTGCTACTAGCTTCCTCAGCATCATGGCCAGCGTTCCATTGACCCATTCTACCAGTCTGTTCATCTCCGGCTGGTAAGGTACTGACATGACTCCTCTGATCCCCATTATCTCATTTAATTTTGGGATCACATGAGACGTGAAGTTGGTCCCATTGTCACTAAGCAGGACCTGCTGACATCCATGCTGGTATACTACTTGATCCATGATGAGACTTGCAGTACTGGTAGCATCTACTCTCGTTAGGGCCTTCATCTTGAGCCATCTCTTCAGATAATTGATAGCAACTATAATGTACTTGAATCCCCCTGTGCTCATCGTCAGTGGTCCCATCACGTTGATGGACACCATGTGCCAGGAAAATCCAGGGCGGACCAGTCAGTATCCAGTTGTATTCTTATGTGGTTTGTGCAGCTGGCACTCCACACAACAAGCTAGGTAATCCGTGACATTGCAGTTGACTAATCCCAGTAATAGTACTGGTTAATATGGTCAGTTGTTTCCTCAATCCTCCATGCCTGACAACTTTGTGAGCGGCTTGCACTATTGCTGCTCTTTCTGATGGTTTCAGGATAAATAACTGCTTCCCGTTAATTGTCTTAAATACTTGTCCATCCATGGTATTGGTGTTTGCCATCGCTTTCTGATTTTCACCTTGGATTTCTTGGGGCTCGTCCCCAATCTTTCCTTCAACCATTCTCTGGAATAGCTCATCCACCTGCGGGTATACCAACTGGACCATTGGTAACCACAATAAGCCAACTGCGTTCTGGTGAGAAGCCCCCGCTCAGTGGACAATCTCATAATCATAATCCTGGAGCTTAAGTGCCCATTGGGACAGTCAACCTTCTGGCTCTCTTAAATTGTGCAGCCAACGCAGCAAAGAGTGGTCCGTTATTACCTTAAAGTGCATTCTGTGGACATATAACTGAAACTGCTTGCATGCGTAAATGACCGCAAGGCATTCACGCTCAGTCACGGCGTAGTTCCTCTCAGCAGCTGAGATTGTCTGGCTCACATACTCCACTGGATGTTCATCCCCAAGTTCGTCTACTTGGCTCAGTATGGCGCCAATCGCCGTCAACAAAGCATCAGTTTGACTAATAATTTCCTGATTGAAATTCAGATATTTCAGAATATGAGAATCTATCAAATACCAGCATAACTCATCAAAGGAGTTCTGGGCCTCTTCATTCCATACAAACCCTTTTTTTGGATCCTTTGATAAATGGAATAATGGCTTGGCTATTCAGGAGAAGTCCCAAATAAATCTTCTGTAGTATCCAACCATCCCAAGGAACACTTAGATGTCTTGGACACTCTTCAGTAAAGCCATACGTTATATAGCTGCTATCTTCTGGGTTTGCAGCTGCAATCCACTGGAGTTTATTATGAATCCCAGTTATTTCAACTCTTTCTTAAAGAAGTGGCACTTCCTTGGCTTGATCTTCAGGTTAGCCGCAGACAGTTGCTTAAATACTTCTTCCAAGTGGTGCAGGTGATCAGTAAACGTCCTACTGAACACGTTGAAATAATCCAGATATACCAGAATGCATGACAACTTCAAGTCATTTAAGTTCACATCCATGGCTCTCTGAAACGTTTCAGGCACATTGCATAGACCCTGGGGTATCCTCATCGGTTGGTATAGCCTAAGCGCGGTAATAATCACACATTTTTCCTGGTCTTCCTTTATCAAGTCAATCTGCCAATATCCTGAGATCATATCCATTGTGGAGAAATACTTCGCTTTTCCTAAATGATCTAGTGCATTGGTGATCCTTGGTAGGGGATACAAATACTTCTTCATAATTTTGTTCAGCCTTCAGTAGTCAATCACCACCTGGTTGGATCCATTCTTCTTCTTCACAATCAGAATAGGACTTGCTCAGGGACTTGACGACGGAACTAGAAGCCCATGCTTCACTAGTTCGCTGATTTCATCTTCCACTACCGCTTTGGCAGCTTTTGATTGTCATATCAGTCTCATCCTTATTGGCAAATTTTCCCTGGTAACGACCTTGTGAATCACATCTCATGCGCATCCTAAATCGTGGTTGTCCTGAGCAAAAACTTCCCAATACTTTTTGAATAGTTCATGCACCTCCTCTTGCTGGCCTTATGACAGATCAGTGAGCTGCTCTCGTTCAACCAATAGGTTGATACTTTTAGCTACCCCATCCAGTAATCCCATTTCATTGAGAGACCCAACCTCATTGAATCTTCTCAATTCAGCCATTGGGATCAGATGAACAAATGTGATGATCTGATTCCTCTTGATCTTCATTGGTTTTTTACTCAAATTCGCCAGGAAAACTCGAATTTCTCCATGGCCCAGCATTATTATCCCAGGAGCCACCCATGGCTCCACTCTGGACTTCTTCCAGGGGCTTCCAAACTCCCCATACAACAGCTTAGAAATTTCCAATGTCAACCTCATGTCAACTATCATCTGTGATCCTGGCGGTATGGTCCTCTCATTCTTGATCTTTAGTGGAATTCCCCAGTTCTCTAGGATTTCCCATCATTTCTTTGATCCAAAACTCTTAGACCATAAAATCAATATTTTAATAATATATATTTTTTTGTATTTTTCTTTTGAATGGGACTTGCAACCTACAAAAAGGTTCAAAGATCCTTCTTTTCCCCTTCATTAAACTGGGTCCTGGGTACTTAAACCTACCAGTTATCATGGTTAAAATCTCATTCTCTTAAGATTTAACCAACCATTTGGTTCAGTGGTCCTCTTCTAGGACTTGACCAAAATCTCAGGACATGATCATTTAATGGTTCAGAGGTCCGCTGGGAACATTGCAGCTTTTTTCTCTTAATCCCAATACTTCTGATAAGTATTGACCTTTCTCACTATACAATCAGCAGCACTGTCTCTTCATGTATAGGCTACTCTTGAACTTTTCAATACTCTTAATTATTAGGCCTTTAATCCCAATTAGTTATTCGTCCAACAGGTCCTAATTTTATCCCTTATTTCAACAACTGATGCGTTGGATCTTCTTATCTCATTAGCCAACAGTTCCATCCAATTGTTCAGATCGTTTTTCTCCTGAAAACGATTTTTTGGCATTCATGGCCATCCTTAATTACACAGATCGTTCTGATCTCATTAGTTTCATCCAATTTCTCTTGAATTGATAAACTTGTCTCCAGTAACTTCAGATCATTGATTGAGTATTATTAAATCAAAATAAATTCCTTCACTATCTTATATCAATCATTTCCTATTTGACTTCATCTCTCCATTAATATGGCAATCCAATTCTCTGGATTGATTGCTTTCTATTTTGTTCAATGCCTCATCTAAACACTCACTCCTCAGGACTATTTAAAGAAGACCCAATTTCAACCTGAGTTGATCCTGCTGTTCCTCATGACTATTTCCAACAGACCCAATTTCAACCTGAGTTGGCCCTGCTGTCTCTTGGGCTTTATTTCCAGCGGGCCCAATTCCAACCCAAGTTGGCCCTGCTGTTACTCTTCATCTCAAGTAGATGTCTGGTGGAACTGGTTTGCTTGCAGCACTAGATAGTTCCAAATCTAGGCTGCAAGCCCTTTTACATGAACTTGAGTATCTTCACTCTGTTTCACTCAGAGCTCCACTGCTGAGATGGGTGAAGGCCAATGAATGTTATCCTCTTCACGTTCTATCATTATTACTTCCTTCAGTGACTTATTTCCAAAATTGGAAACATCTTCATAGGACATCATTTTCTATATTCTTCAACTCAACTACCACTGTAGTGAGCACCAACTTGTAAAAATTTTAATCTTTGGTTGTTATCTAAAAGCAACCTAGTAATCTTTTTACTGCACAGGTTTGGTTTCCTTGTGCACTTCTTTGCATCATATAGAATGAATTATTAATTGACAATAGTATGAAGACTAGATTCCATAGTTGAGTATGAATTATATTTTGGCCCAACACTTGGCCAGTATTCCCAATTAAATACTCTTGATGTCATACTTGTATGGATTTGTTCCCTTGCTCTTGTCCACCCAATCTTTACTGAGATACCCCAGTGACAGTCTCTTTTGGCCTAACACACAGTCGGCAGCTATCCCTGATTGTGGCTCCTTCTTCTCTAGATCCACGCTCAGATCTTTACTCTACTCTCTGAGAGTCTTCCAATTATTGCCCTCTGCAATAATATCCTTGAGACAGAACAACACAATAAAAAGCTGATGATAGTCTAACTATATACCAAATGGATAATATTACTGTTCTCATAAAATACTGTTTTTGACTATATGACTGTGTTTTATTATAGTAAATCCTAGGGAATATATATAGTGGGGAATTTGGCTGTCTAACCCTCAGTTGACAGCTCTTCAAAAAAATGGCACTTGTTGCCATTGAATCACCCATCCTCGTCTTGGCAGCGATGGTCTTCCCCATCCTGGCTAGGATTCCATTGTTGGACATCCTCAAGACCGCAAATGGAAAGAGTCAGAAAACGTGTCCCTAACATTTTCCTCTCAATCCAAGTGAACCATATTTGGCTAGTGACCTGCTTAGGTAATGGGACTTATTACCCATTATGGCAGGTCACTCAACAACTGATCAATTCGCTAGTTGCAGATGGCATCACTCGCCTCACAACTTGCTATTCATTCCCAATCAGTCAGTGATGAAACCTGACTCATCCCAATTGGTACACTTGATAGTTAATCACTATCAGATGCCCCTATTTCATCAGCAACTCCACCCAATGAGATCTTAAGTATTCATCTGGATCGATCCTCAATGGATATGACCAGGAGAATATCCCAAATTCCCCTGAATGTAGTTACTATGAAACTCAGGCCAACCAATTTCTGATTCACTTTGCCTTAAGGAATTTTCCCTTAGCGATACCAGGTAATCTAGCAGGCTGGAAATATGGGCAAAAATCCCAAAAACCTCTCCCCAGTATATTCAAGAATCCATTTCAGAGATTTCTGCTGACCTACTCAAACCCACTGGCCCCCTCAGTTTAATAATAATAAAGCCACAGCCCCAAGTATTAGCAGTTATACCCCCTAAACTCTCCTAACCCCAAATTATTCTGCACTTATTGTAAAAAATAACTACGGTGTAAACTTTTGTTGAACCCTTCAGAGTAAGTTGGCAAAAGTTCAGTCAGTATAGGGTCATGAGCTCCCTATGCTGAATACAATCAAGTGACTCAAGATCCTTGTTCTAGCTATAGTTCTATGCCCAGAACCTCAGTATGTTTTTTGTTAGCTGCGCCTTTAGAAATTGAAGTACCTTTTTCTATACAAGGAAATAAAGATATTTAGCTTTCTTTTTCATAGTTTGGCCAAATTACTCAAACAAATTTTGGAGGTCAGCCCTTTATAGGAGGCCAGGCGTTGGTAGATAAAACCTTCAATTACATTGAACAACCCCAAGGTTGGCTGCAAAAAGATTTCTCTGCTTGCTGCGCTAAAATTTCTTAATGAAAGTTTATTAGACACTAATTTCCAGTTTAGCTCTTTGGTGGTTTTAGTAGAGCTATCATTCACAAGGTTAAAGTTCTGGTGATAATCAATACTGGCTCACTGGTTAACGTTATATCCTCCAAGTTATCCAGAAAATAAAAATGGCTCCTGATTTTATTCATGAAGCTGTATATGGGGCATCAGATATTCAGTTAGCTAAGGCAATTGGTGCATATTCTGCCTTACATCTCCAATCTGTATAACTTTTAGTTAGTTCCCCTTCTATTATTATAGAAAAACAATAAATATGAGTTGCTTATTGAAAATCCAACTGATGTAGGAGTTCGACTGCGCTATCAACTATAAAGAAAAGTACCTTTTGCTATTAGGGTATCATATCACGTTTTTATTTTGAGCTCTTAGTAAAATTAAAGGACCCCCTTAAAACAAACATGCCTCCTCATATATCCATCCTTCATTCGTAAAATCAAATATCAAATCTTGGGAGAAAAAACTGTTACCCTCTGAGTCTGTGGACGCTGAAGATGGAATCCCTCTATATGCCCTCCATCCTATTAAGATACATTCTGGCTTACAAGTTATCATGGATATGAAGATCAATATTCACATCCTTTTAAATTAAGTTTTGGAACTAAGTGGACACCCAACCCCTTCAATCAAAGAAGCGTTGACCTGCTTTGGAAATTTTGGATCCTGCCTATGGTATTCTATCTCTATCTTATTAGAGAACCTAACAAATCAAACCCTTCAAGTCCCTCAGTATTTCCTATCGCTTATGTAAAATTATGTCCCATTGAAAATATTGCTGACATGAGTTTTTTTGGCTCCTTACAAGATTTAGGTTCAATCCCCTAACCACAATAGCTCTGGTCAAAATTAAAATTGAATACATTTGCACCCCTAACGAATGCCAGAATGTTGAAGACCACCTGAAGAGTATTGCAGTATTTTTCCTTGGGACCAGGTGACTACAGAAACGTATAGGGTAATTAAACATATTGAAATGAGGCTCGCCCTCCATTTAAACCTTGGGTATACAGAAAATCTAAAATCAAGGAAGCCCAAGTGGCCCTAGAGTTACAGCAACTGTTGGAAGCAGGGTTACTTGTGCCCTCTAAAAGCCCGTGAGCTTCCACGCTCTTATTAATTTGGAAAAGGATGGTGGCAACTATGCTGTTATGGATTATCAATGACTTAATTCTATTACATGAAAATATAGCTATTCATTGCCATGTATAGTTGATTCCTTACAATTAAATTTGGTTTCCACTATTTTCAGCTAAGGATCTCACCAGTGGGTACTGAAAAATAGATTTGTTGCCTGAATAATGTGAAAAATGCGCCCTTATTCAATAGAAGGGCTATTCAAGCCTATTAAAATGCTGCAGGGCTTATGTAACACCGCTGCCACTTTAAACAAGCCATGATAGAAGCTTATGCAATTTGAAACTCTCCTGTTTGCTAGTCTAACTTGTTAATGCTACCATTTTTTAAAACCCTTACCAAGTATATAGCTCATCTCAGGCAAGATTTACAAAAGTTATGACAAGCTTTGCTAAAACTAAAGCTGTCAAAATGGCTGCTTTCATACTGAAATAGATTTTTTGGGTGATAAGGTAGGTAAAGATGTATTATCCCCAATAAACGACAAGGTTTATAGCCATTTAAAAGTTGTCCCCCTAAATCCCTTGTGATGTACAGGTTTTTTTAACTTGGTGGGATATTATCACCGGTTTCTTCCACATTAAGTTAATATATCTGAGTCTTCATTATATTTATTAAAGAAGGATATACCCTTCCAATGGAAAGAAGATCAACAGCAGGCCTTTGACCTATTATAGTTGCTCTCTCCCACTCTTTAGTATTTATACATCCTAACTTTAACTAACCCTTTCTACTTTTTACCAATGCTAACAATATAGCCATAGGAGCTATATTATCTCAGATCAACAAAAATTAGTAAATCATTTTATCGCCTATTATAGCAAAACCCTAACCAGAGCCTATTGCAACTATAGCGTTACAGAATGGGAATGCTTGGAAGTACTACTGGCTATTAAGCATATACAACCTTATGTATACAAAATCATTATAGCATAATTACCAATAATGATTACTTGCGCTGGCTACAACAAATTGTGGATCCTAACAGTAGGTTATCCCAATGAGGGTTAAATCTATAAAACTATGATTATTCCATCATTCATTGATTAGGGCCCATACACCAAAATGTGGATTAACTATCCAGGCTCCCCATTTAACTCTTTCTCAACTCTGAGAAAGATTGAAGCCACAACTTTCTTAACTCAATTACATCTATGGAAAGATGATTCCTGACCTTTTAAAAAAAATTAACAAATAAAAATTGGCAAATATTTAAGTCAAGGATGGCCAATTGTACAAATTAGTTTTCAAAAAGTGGGTGCCCTACATATGACCTTCAGCTCAAACCAACATCATATTGGAGGGACGTCTGCAAGTCAGCCGCAGGGTAATTTAAAACCAACCAGTGGCTCAAGACACAATGTTACTGGGGAGGAATGCCTTTCTAGATCCAAGATGAATTAGATCCCTGCCTGGTACTTAAAAGTCAAGTTGGACCTACTTCCTGACCTCAATATCCAGTGTTTCCACCATGTGGACCCATCCATACTATTATAATTAATGTTGTGGGACCTCTCCCTCAAGCCTCTTATCGGTCATCAGTTCCTCCTTATAGCCTTGGACCATTTAACTAAGTGTATTAAAACTGTATCTCTACCCTCCACTTTGGCAAAAGCTCTGCCACATTTTTGTATAATAAGACTATCACCCATCATGGGTGCCCTAATATAATTCTATGATAACGGTCAGTCTTTTTTATCATCACTGGTGAATACTTTAGCCAAACTGATGGGATTCACTCATTTTTCCACTCCATAACTTTTTTAACCAATAGAATGATAGAACGTGTGAATGGTACTCTAACTTCAACTCTCCATAAAATGGCCACAACTGACCCTCTCCATTAGCCCTATATATGCAAAGTGCATTTCTGGCCTATATAATAAGCTATCATTGAATTATTAAGATGTCTCTCTTCCAAGCGTTGTATAGAAGAAATCCTCAGTTGTCCTCTAAAGTGAAGGCTATGTTAGATCAAGCTACTCTCAAATCCCCCAAAGTTACTATGTGAAGTATTGCCAATGTGATTATCTGGCTTCAGGCTCTGGCTTCTTAGAACTTATCTGCCACCACTAATAAAGCAACTAATTAGTTTATATGACAAGCATGGACCTCTGCACACCTTCATCCAGGTGATCTAGTTCTTTTCTACAATCATCAGACTGAAGGTTGTGTTAACAAATTAGGAACCAACTGGTTAGTGTCCTACAAATCTATTTATAAAATAGGTAATGAACAATCAATTGTAAGGGTAACTCAGGCATTGTGGTAAATCGCATACTCAATAAATTTCTCTGGCCATTTTTCCCCTGCGCCAAGATCTAGAGGGGGCGTTGTCAGGATCCCTACCTAAATTCAAGGATTTGCATGTGTCAGATGATGGGAATTAAACCCAATCTTTTAAAATAATCAAAACCATTACTAAGGATAATCTCTGATTAAATTTGAGGGCTTTTGATATTAGGTATTATCTCTGAAAAAATTCAGGTGTTTTTAATCAGGGATAGCCCTGATTTGGGTGCTTGAATCTTACTTATCTGAGACCACCTAGTATTGGGGTTCAAACCCAATCTATGCAATGATTGAATCCCATTTTGACAGATCTGAACAACATGCCGCAGAATCCTGATTGGTATTATTTATAGATATTGGCCTGAAATGCTTGGAGATTTACTGAGAAGAAACTCCCTGATATCCTAGAATTCATGTTTCTAAGCAAAACAAGCTTTACTTTCTTTTTGCCAGTGACAATTTGGCTTACCTCTAATTCATTTAGTGACTAAAATATGTTAAGGATTTACCACTTGAGAAATTGTAATCTGAGTGGAGACTTTTTGACCAAGAAAAGTAAAACTTATAACTAACACCCAGGAACTTTAAGTCTCCTGGCCTCAAAAATATATAGTGTGTTGTATAACACCTCCACATCCTGACACCCAACTTGATCCCTTTTTCTCTCCCTAAAAATACCCCACATAATTCTATTACTGCTGCTATGAAAGTATTACTAAGAGATCAAGAAGCTCAGCTAACCTTACAGGTGAGACCAGATAGTTTATTCACTTGAAAATCAGGAATCACACTTCACAAATTCCTTGTAACCCTGAACCCCTTATAGTTTCAGCAGTACTATAAACAGTCCTTAATTCTAACAATAAATTACTTTTCCAGAGGAATTTTTATCTTATCCTTTTTTAAGTTCTTATTTTATTTTAATGGTCAAAGTTTCATCCAGCACCACGCACTTTAAAGCACTGCCCTCAGAATCTCACTCTGCTAGTAATCTCCCCCTGGACGCCCAACAATTCTTTAATGAAAATGGTTAATAAAATGAACCAGCAGCAGACCTTAGGAGGGATTTCACCTTTTTAAGACAGTCTGGACATGGGAGAGCAACTCCAACATGGCACTATTAAATCAGGAACCAAAGCCCACAGCGATTTTAATAAACCATCAAGGCCCTAAATAAAGCTGTTAAAATTTATACATTTTCTGATTATTCTCAGTTAGTAACCCCTATAAATATGTTAACTGCACAGGTTTGGGTTTTTTTCAAATCTCTGCGTTGTATGCTAGTAGAGATATAATTGTTAATAATATTATGGCAACTATTATCCATAAGTGATTTGAAGTATTAGATTTTGGTCAAACGCTTGGCCAGTATTTCCTCTCAAAATACTTATGATGTCCTGAATAGGATTGTTTCATGGTACTTCCTAACTCAATCTAAACTCAGATCCCTGTTTATGGTTTCTCTGTGACACACAGTCTGCAGCAATCTCCAATTTGATTCAGCTTCTTCTCTGGATCCCCACTCAGATCCTTACTCTTTATCTTAAAGAGTTGTTCAGTTTTAGCCAATGGTGCAAGCTAAAATGACTTAACAATGAATTTAAGGATAAATACTCACTTTTTAAATGAAACTCCTACTTGTAATTGGGAAGTAGATTCTCCAATAATCCTTGATAATAGTTAAGTAACTCTGTTGCGCTCACCATTCTTAAGTCTACTGGCAACAACAATTACAAGACCTTCTGTCTTCATACAAAATTAGGAAATTATTCCTCTATAATTGGGACTACTTCTTCAGCAGGTTTTTGAGTACTTCTCTTCAGGAAGTATAAACGCACACAACTATCTAATAAATATGTAAAAGCAACAGATATCAATATAAGATAGACAACAGATGGACAACAATAAATAAACTAAGAGACAGTAGCTATTGATGATCAATATTTAAATGATAAATGATGATGATGTTTTATTGATTGGCCAGGCGCCAGTATTATATACTTCTCAGGCATCTCCTGGCTGAACTCATCTACTAGATGAGTTCATTCATATTATGCCAATTCTCTGCTGGTCATGGCAATAATCATGAAATATGCCCAAGTCAATTTGGCCCCATGAATTGACTAAAATATAAAAATTGTTCCAGCCCAATTGAAGGCAATTATATTCTCATAATTGGAATGATTTTGGTTGCAAACTCAACACTAAAATCTTCCCAATTAGAGCTACATCATAACTCGATGAATAACACTAAATTGGGATAATAATATATATGAATGATAAAGATGATGCACCCCTAATTTAGGATGTTGGCAGGCCCTCAATAGCACTAAGTACGCCCTTAATTGGGACATCTATGTTTAAGTGCTTAATAAATCATTTCATTAATTGAACCAAAATTCGCCTTAGTGCATTAAGATTAATGCACTAATTTAGGAGGCACTATAATTAATGCCATGAGACCACTTTGCACTCAAGTGGACCCATAATTGGTCATAATGTGATTATATCATAGCTTTTATTAGCTACAATAATTGGGTTACTTCATATGCAATCAAAGCAGTTATGAGGTGAATCTGATTTATCAGATTATGCAGATAAATTGGGAAGGATCAAAGGATCTATCAATGGGAGAAAATCTATCAGCATTGATGGTTTCTCAAAAAGTTTATTTTTCAACCATAAAAATTTAACAAGAGTCTCCCAATTATTGCACAAAGCAATTATTTCCTTGAGAAAGAATAAAACTTAAAACGTATTTTGTTAAAGTATACTAAGATAATACTCTGTTAATTAATATCTTGTAAAGTGTCTTTTTTATTAGTGAATTCTTTAGGGAATTTATAGTGGGTAATTCAGCGCCCAACCCTCAGTTGGCACCTCCTCGATGAAATGGCAGCTGTTGCCATTGAATTACCCTTCTCATTTCAGCAACAATGGTATTCCCTGTCTGGGTTAGGATTTCACCATTGGACATCCTCAAGGCCTAAAAACGGAAAGAGTCAGAAAACGTGTCCCTAACGTTTTCCTCTCAATCCAAGCAAACCAACCATATTTGGCAAGTGACCTTCTTAAGTAATGGAAGTTGTTACTCATCAGGCAGGTCGTGATCCAACTAATCATTTTGCTAGTTGCTGGTGACATCATTCCCCTTGCAACTTACTCCTTAAATTCCCAATTGAGCAGTGATAAAACCTGACCAATCCCAATTGGTGCACCTGATAGTTAATCAACTATCAGATGCCCCTATTCTGTCAGCAACTCTGCCTGACAAGATCTTAAGCATTCATTCAGAGCAATCCCAATGGATCTGACCAGGCGAATAACCTAAAAATCCTGAACATAGTTATCCTGAAATCATGGTTAACCAATATTCAATTCATTTTGCATTAGGGCATTATCCCCTAGCAATCCCTGGTAATCTAGTTGGCTGGAATATGGGCAAAAATCCCAACACATTTTCTATTGCCTAGATTTTGAGTGAGAAAAGGATTTGGGCAGGAGAACACCGCTTCAGACACTAGGTCAAGTACTTCATTTGTTCAAGTGGAGTACAATCATCAATACTCAACGCTGGTTGGGATGACTTTTGGCATGCGGCGCTCTTCTTCTTCCTCCTCGCTACCACCTTACTCAGAGCATGGTCCTCACAACCTTCTGTCATGCTAGGCTGATAAATTTACTCATGGTGATATTAATCCCAGGATCCGGTTTTCCCCCATCAGGGAATATGACACACTGTCATATTCAGGATTTTTGGTCCATCATCCTCAATTTTCTGATTTTCTCCTTGTCCTCAACAGGAGATTTTTGCCGTTGATGTTTGTTTTATGGGCCAATTAAAAATGCTCATTTATGTTTGCCCTTGTTATTTTCACTTAATAACCTTTTGGCTCATATCATTCTTAATTCTCCTCTGGAGAGCTTATCCCATTAATTTTGATATTGATTTCTCCAAAATTGGAGTTTAATTGATTTTAGAGTACAAAATGTTGACTATCATATAAGTCTAACATCCCCCTCTCATCCAGCTCATATGTCGAATTCTGAGTCTCAGTACCTTCAGCTGCTCAATAGCTTGTCTGATCAAGATCTTCAGCTCTTCCAGCAGATGAGTTGATCTGTACGATGGAACCTTTCTATGGACCTTTCAGGACTCATACTCCTAGTCAAGTACCAGTAGCCAGTCCTTCCATGGAATTACTGGAAATAGTTGTTGGACATTCTCCTTTCCAATCTAAGAAAAAGAATGTTGGAGGTATTAGAGCTCTCAAATCTGCCACCATGATTGGCCCATCACCTGCCCAATTTCTAGATAATATTGTGGATATCAGCAATATGAGTACCCACAGCGAAAAGACCTTAGTGGATTCTTGGTGGAATCCTAACAACCAAAAAATATGATTTATCATAAAAATTGGCTTAAAAAGGTAATAATTAATAATAGGAATACTCTGACTCCTCGGTCAAATTTGAGGAGTATACTATTGCATGGATCTGAACCTCCACAAGGCGAGAAGATTTCACCCATCAATGATTGAGTGCAAGTTAACCAACCATTACCATCCAAGTCTAACCACCGCCAAGGTGCAAAGATTTTACTCAAGGATGATAGGGTAAAAATTAGTCAATCATTACCATCTAGGTCTGACCACTGCCGAATTACCCAATCATTACCATCTGATTCTGACCCCCACCAAGGTGCAAAGATTTACTCACTGGTGATTGGATACAATTCATTAAATCGTTACTGCACGGGTCAGTTCTGCCTCTGAAAAATTTTTATCTTCAATCTTATAGGCCAAAAGCCTATATTCTCTAATTTAGATAACTGAGCTTTGCATTCTTTTGCCTTGATTATCAATGGTCTCAAAATTTGAACTAATTTAAATATGAAAAACTAGTATTGAAAAAGGGACCTTTTCCTGGTTTTTCCAGGCCTGAATAATAAAAAAACATAAAAACTTTAATAAGTGTTATTTTATAATTTTATTATATAAGTAAATATCTCACTTGAAATAAATTATTTGTGGCATCCATTGGCGGATCCCACAAATTGGTGCTCACTACAGGGGTTTAGCCCCTGAATACTTTGATAAGTATTAACAAAAAATGGAGAGTGTCACCCGTTGGGTGCAAAATGAAGAAGGGACTGAAGAAGATGATCAAATGGACAGCCCTACTGCTTTAATGTTTGAAGAAGAACAAATTGAGCCCATATTATAACCTGAGTCTCATTGCATCACTTGGCCAGCCACTGAAGCTGTAAGAGACCTTACTCATAGCATCTTTAACCTGGGCAACATTGCATCTCACAAACGAGCGTCGTTGGTAGAGGAACGCCACTTGTTTCTATATGAGACTAGTGTCCTCCCAGAGACCTATGGTCAGCTTACAAATTTGACCACCTATGTCCGCAAGTTTGCTCACCCTGCTTTGGTCCATATGATGCATCTCTTAGCCAACCATCATGAAGAGCTTCATTGACACCTAGATACCCATGCAACTCTGAATTCAGCCTATGAAAGTTGTATCAATTGACCTCCAAAAATCTTGGGGCAGTTAAATCTGGTGTGGAAGCTAATCACAACTTCATCATACAGCTGCATGACCTACTTACTACTATGGACACTGGGATTGTAAAGTATGTCAAGGAGGCCATGAAGATATTCCAGGATGAACTGAACGCATCCTCCACTAGCACCCGCTCGTTGTTGGAGGAGTTTGCTAAAGAACTTGAAAAGCAAAATGAGCAAACGTGTCATGACCTTTCAGCCCATGACTCCGTCCTTCAAGAGAAATATGAACAGCGTGTGGCTGTGGTGGAGCGACAGTTAATTCAGGCCTTTTTGCGTGTTGATGAGCTTGAACGTCATCTGTCGCTTGAACCATCTAGCACCACCACCACCCTCGCGGCCAAGGTTGTTCAGCTAGGAAAGGAGCTAGCTCTCAAAGCTTCGTTAGAAAATACCAAATATTTGGCATGTCGCCTGACTGAATGTGAAATCAAAGCAAAAGAAATAAAACTTCGCTGGAAAGCCCTGTGCTGTTGAAGGAAGTATACAGCTGACTAACGCAGGTTGAGCGAAAGTATGAACAGATTAAGGATGGAATACAAGGCCCAAGCTCACACTCTCATGATGATGAAGGGTGTAAACAAATGAAAGAAGAGCTGAAGAACCGCGTGAAAGCCGTGGAAACTGCTCAATTAAGCTTAAGCTCAATGGTGTCACAACTTCGTTTTCAAGTCTCTGCAATGGAAAACTGAGTGGAAGACTTTGAAACTCATAAATCAGGGATCAAAGCTCAACTAAGACTATGCGAATCTGGGCCTCTAGAAGCCCTCTCTAAAATGGAAACCCAGCTTGAAGCCATGCAAGATCAGTTCAATCGCCTTTCACGGACCTTTGATCAGTTGAGCTACCGCTCTGAAACCCCAATAACAGAAGCTCCAGCTATTCATACCCTTACTGGGAATGATCATAATTCATTCAAACCAACGTTCAAAGACAAGTTTATCCCCAGCGAGGGTAGCATTGCTTCGTTTTTATACATTTATGAAGCAGCTATGGAAGGGGCGACTGATCGTCAGAAGGCCAAGCACATCCTTTCCTGTTTGGGCCGCATGTCACAGAAGGTGATGGTCCCACATATGGATGCTCTTAGCACCTGGTCCGAAATAAAAGAGGCTCTCATAAACATGTTTGGCTCAAAACAAGCTTTAAGCATAAAAAAGCAAGTCTTTATGCGTATGAGTATCCAAAAGGAGAGTCAGTGGCCGCCTTTGCAGAACAATTCTATATGGAAGCCCAGACATTGCTAACCTCAAAGATGTTGACTTTGGATGGTGCTATAGCCGCCGTTTTGACTGGAGTGGCTACTTACCCATCGCTAGCAATGCACATCACCTCCGTTAAACGCTATTTCCATACCATTTAAGACATCAAGGAGGCGTTAATAGATGTCGCCAATTTCCATAAGCCCGAAGTTCTACATGGAGCCATATCTCGTCCTCATATTTTAACCATTGAGGATACACAGCCTAAGCCTCAGGATTTAGCTATTGAAGATAAGAAGGAGCCCCTTCAGGTAATGGGCCCTGAAGAGCAAAACCCCAAAGCCAAAAGTTCTGAACGCCCTCAGTGCGAATACTGCAACAAGTTCAGCCACATGGAGGCTATGTGCTGGAAAAAGAAAGCTGATGCCAAGGAACAAGAGCAGGGAAAAGAAATGTCAGCATAGGGAAAGGCACACCTATTGCTGACAAATCTCATGTGCCTAACTCATTTAACCAACTTATGCCATTATCTCGTGTTACCAATACCTCAGGGGATGATTCTGAGGGGGATACAGATGAGGTCAGCTATTATGTTGTAGGAGCCCCTGCTGAGGTGGAAATTCCCAATCGCTTGAATGCTGGAGGAGTAGATGAGGCCACCATACCCAAAGAGATGTATCTCTGCCAAGTTTTAGGGGAGCCAATTGTCATCGATACCACCAGCAATGCAGATGAGGTGTTGTCTCACCTTATTCTCCCTATCCAGCATGGCCATACCATGCAAACCATCCAAAAAATTACCCCGATATTGCATGTAAACTAACCTCCAATTTCCATCTCAAGGAGGTCTTAACGCTATCACCCCCTTTTGAAGGGATACTTACAAAGGTCAAAGTGGTGATCCAAAAAGTTCGGGTGATGGCCATTCTAGATACAGGCTACCCAGTGAACATAATCTCCTCCAAGCTGATGAAAAAGATCAAGCTTGCACCTGACTTGGAGTACAACCAAGACTTTGGAGCTGCTGGTCCTAACAACACCTGAGCACTTGGTGCTTACTCGTCCCTTCCCATTCATATTGGGAAGCTTATTCTATCAGCCCCCGCAGTGGCTTTGGAAAACAACATTTATGAAATTCTTATAGGTACGCAGTTCATGATTGAATATGATGGCATTATCAATATGAAGCAAGGGATCTTGTCATTGCTCAATTACAAAGTACCTTTAATTCTAGCCAATATAGTACCCAGCAAGAAGGATTACACTTGCATGTACACCAACCTCACAAAAACATCGACTAAAGAAGAGCAGGCTGCCAATAAGCACTGCAACACCCCTACCAACGTTCTTGAGGGGGAAATGTTGGACATTCTCCTTTCTGATCTAAGAAAAAGAATGTTGGAGGTATTAGTGCTCTCAAATCTGCCACCATGATTGGCCCATCACCTGCCCAATTTCTAGATAATATTGTGGATATCAGCAATATGAGTACCCACAGCAAAAAGACCCTAATGGATTCTTGGTGGAATCCTAACAACTGGAAAAATACGATTTATCATAAAAATTGGCTTAAAAAGGTAATAATTAATAATAGGAATACTCCAACTCCTCAGTCAAATTTGAGGAGTATACTATCGCATGGATCTGAACCTCTGCAAGGCAAGAATATTTCACCCATCGATGATTGGGTGCAGTTAACCAATCATTACCATCTGAGTCTAACCACCGCCAAGGTGCAAAGATTTTACTCGAGGATGATAGGGTAAAAATTAGTCAATTATTACCATCTAGGTCTGACCACTGCCGAATTATCCAATCATTACCATCTGATTCTGACCCCCACCAAGGTGCAAAGATTTACTTACTGGTGATTGGATACAATTCATCAAATCGTTACTGCATGGGTCAGTTCTGCCTCTGAAAAATTTTTATCTTCAATCTGATAGGCCAAAAGCCTATATTCCCTAATTTAGATAACTGAGCTTTTCATTCTTTTGCCTTGATTATCAATGGTCTCAAAATTTGAACTAATTTAAATATGAAAAACTAGTATTGAAAAAGGGACCTTTTCCTGGTTTTTCCCGGCCTGAATAATAAAAAACATAAAAAATTTTAATAAGTGTTATTTTATACTTTTATTAAAAAGTAAATATCTCACTTGAATATATTATTTGTGGCATCCATTGGCGGATCCCACAATAGTATCCAACCCTGACAAAACCAAGTTAGCAATTGTCTCAAACAACTTGCAGCCAATCCTCCCTCTGTCACCAATTTCTAAACTAGATTTTATAATTTCCTGGATTCTGCTCCTATTTCAGATACTCCTACAACCATTGTCAAACCTCCTGAAGAAATGCCCTCTGCTATAGATGATCATTCCTCACAGGATCTGACTTGCTTCTGGAGTTCCTTTTCTGACGTGGCCAATTTTACAAACCAGCTGTTATGTCAACTGAAGTGGCCATCATAGATTTCAAACATTTCAAACATCCCTACGCAGAGTTTAGGACGAGTGACCAAGGCTCTTTCCATAGCTCTGAACCCCTCCAATATCAAAAACATCCTAGATCAGGATATCACAACCTATTCTTTTTGCTTTGCTGGCCAAGTTCTTAAAAGTTGGGCCATGAAGCTTCCAGCCTCTCCTGGCTTCCATTGCTCTTTCTGCTTCAGCTTCTAAGAAGCTCATAGTCATTGCTTGCAGGATGCCATTTGCTCCTTGCATAACTATCTTGTTTCTGGCATGTCTCATTGGTATCTTCCACTGATGGCTTTGATAAGGGGCATGATTTGGCAACCCCCACCTAGTATCCCTTTCTCATTGTCAGCTCATAGGTCTGGTGTTCTTGATGAAGCCCATCAGCAAGCGCTCAATACCAATCTTCCAGATCCAGTGCCATATCAGGATTACTCATGGTTATTCACCAACTGCCTCTTCTTATACTGTTGCTTCTCTCCCCACTCTGAGGTATCATGTTTAGCTTCTTCCAACATTTAAATTTCCCTTCTCCTAGTCACTTTCTTGCAGGGCTCTGCATCCGCTCTTAAAATTTGGTTTTGAGTAGGTCTAGCCCTCACTAACATCCAATCTCACATAGATTTTAACAGGTTATTTGCTCTATATGAAATCCATCCTCCCTCCCCCAAGAGGCAACATAGACGGAATAATCCCCAAATTAAGGATAACCAATAAAAAATAAAAAAATAGAAATATATCAGTTTTCTATGCATTTTTAGTAATATTTTTTCCATATTCATATCAATCTTTTATTATTATTTTTTCTTCTTTTTTCCATAGAACTTGACCTTTTTTAATTCAGCATTCCATCTTTTAATTTTATTCCCTCAAACTGGATCCTAGTCATACCTAGACCTAACAGATTTCTATAGTTCATTGTCTTACTTTTTAAGACTTAACCATCTAGTTTGGTTCAGAAGTCCTTTTTCAGGTTTAACCAAATCATTAATACATAACCAACTTAATGGTTCAGCGGTCCTCTGGAAACTTTTTTTATTATTCTATATCGATATATTGCTTTAAATACTTACATGGACTTGATTTATTATTCTTCCATCCAGGTGGTTCTTAATGGAGTAGGCGTCCATTGCCATCTTGGCAATAATCTCAAATGGACCCAACCACAATGCATCCAATTTGTTTCTTCTGAAACCATGCATATTGCAATAGGCAACTCTTTTGCCAATTTGGTATTCTAATAAGGCCAGTCAGTTCTTATTGTCCGCCATTTTCACTCATATCCTTTTCTTCAAAGTTGTATTGAATGCTTGTGATTGTATTTTAGCAAGATATTCATTAATTGATTCATGTACTGCCTGACACTCATCCCCAATGTTTGTTCCGCCACCAAATATAAAATTGGTGGCAACGCGGCCTTCCTCCTATATAAAATCTTAAATGGCATTTTTCTTGTCACCATATGATGACTGATATTGTAAGCTAACATCACCAAACTCAGGTACATTCCCCATGTGGAAGTTCTTCCTGAAACAGCTTCCTCAGTGTCGCAGCTAACGTCCCATTAACTAATCCCACCAGTACATACGTCTCCAGCTGGTAGGTTAAAGACATGACTCCTTATATCCCCAATATTTTATTTAATTGCAGTATCACATGAGACATGATATTTGTCCCATTGTTGCTCAGCAGGACCTATGGGCATCCATGTTAATATACTACTTGATCTGGGATGAACTTTGCATTATTAGTATCGTCTACTTTTTCCAGGGCCTTTGTCTTGGCCCATCTCATCAGATGATTGATCACAACTATTATTTACTTGACACCCCCTGTGCTCATCATCAGTGGTCCCATCAGGTCGATGGACACCATATGCCAAGCAAATCCAGGGCGGACCTTTCATTATCAGTCATATTCTTATGTGGCTTGTGCAACTAGCACTCCACACAGAAAGCCAGATAGTCTGAAACATTATAG
Source organism: Massospora cicadina (assembly GCA_022478985.1). NCBI lineage: Eukaryota > Fungi > Entomophthoromycota > Entomophthoromycetes > Entomophthorales > Entomophthoraceae > Massospora > Massospora cicadina. The sequence goes on along the minus strand of JAKSZP010015930.1, from coordinate 104,038 downwards.
TTGATTGACTCTCAGTATTACTGGCGAATATGGTTGTCATTTTTTTCAGGCCTCCATGCCCAACAACCTTATGAGCAGATTGAACGATAGCTGCTCTTTATGATGGCTTTGTAAATATTAACTGCTCCCATTAATTGTCTTAAATAATTGTCCATATATGGTCTCAGTGTTTTCTATCACTTTTTTTGAAGCGCACCTTGGATCTCTTGGGGCTCATTTTCAATTTCTCCATCGACCATTCTCTGGAATAACTCATCCGCCTGCAGGTATACCATCTGGACCATTGGCAACCATGTTAAGCCATCTGCATTCTGATGAGAAGCCCTCACTTGGTGGACAATCTCATAATCATAAGCCTGTAACTTTAGTGCCTTCAGGCCAGTCATCCTTCCAGTTCTCATAAATTGTGAAGCCAACGCAATGAGGAGTGGTCCATCACCACTAGAAGTGCATTCCATGGACGTACACCTGAAACTGTTTACAGGCATAAATGACCACAAGGCATTCATGCTCAGTTATGGTGTAGTTCCTCTCAGCAGCTGAAAGTGTCCAGCTCACATATTCCACCAGATGTTCGTCCCCAAGTTCATCTATTTGGCTCAATATGGTGCCAATTGCCGTTAACAAAGCATCAGTTTGTATAAAAAATTCTCAATCAAAATTTGGATATTTCAAAATCAAAGGATCTGTCAAGTACTGGAGTAACTCATCAAAGGATATCTGTGCTTCTTCATTCCATACAAATCCTTTCTTTGAATCCTTCAACAGATGGAATAAGGGCTCAGCAATTCTGACAAAATCCTAAATAAATCTTCTATAGTATCTGACCATTCCAAGGAACACTTGGATATCTCATACACTCTTTGGAACAGCCCTTCTGGTAATCTTATCTCATTGTAGGTCTAAAAATCATGGGCCATTAAAATATGATATTTAATATTTTGTACATTTTTTGTATTTTTCTTTTAAAATGGGACTTTTAACCTACAATTAGGTTCAGAGGTTTTTCTTTTTCTTCATCCAAACTGGTTCCTAGGTATACTCTGACATACAGTTATCATGGTTAAAAATCTTATCCTCTTAAGATTTAAACCATCTATTTGGTTCAGTGGTCCTCTTCTAGGACTTGACCAAAATCTCAGGATATAATTATTTAATGGTTCAGAGGTCCTCTGGGAACATTTCAACTATTTTCTCTTAGATCCAATAATTTCAATTTTTAGCATTTTCCTTCTTCACTATATGACCAGCATCACTGTTTCTTCACATATAGGCTACACTTGCTGACTTTGGCAATACTCTTGAATATATTAGGCCTTCAATCTCGACTGGTTATTCATCCTACAGGCCCTAATTTCATCTTATATTCTGGCAATTGATGCTTGAATCTTCATATCTAATTAGTCAACAGTTTCGTTCAATTGTTTGGATTGTTTTTCTTGAAAAGAATTTTTGGCCTTCATGGCCATCTAAAACGTTGGAAACAAATTCACTGATGGATATGGCCTTGTTAGCTTCATCCAATTTCGTTTTGAATTGTTGAACTGGTCTATGAAAATTTTTAATCATTGATTGAATGTTATTGAATCAAACAATTCTCTCCACTATCTAGAATCAATCATTTTTTGTTTAGACTTCATACTCTTCATTGGTAGTGCAATTCAATACTCTTAATGTATTGCTTCTCATTTCAATTTCAACCAATGTCTCATCTAGAGTCTTATCTAACATCTTGCTCCTCAGGACTATTTCAAGTGACCCAATTTCAACCCGAGTTGGCCCTGCTGATCCTTGGGACTATTTCAAGTGGACCCAATCTCAACCCAAGTTGGCCCTGCTGATCATCTTCATCTCAGGTAGATGTTGCATGGAACATGTTTTCTTGCAGCACTAGATAGTTCCATATCTAGGCTGCAAGTCCTTTTCCTTAGTCTTGAGTATCTTCTTTTATTTGTTTCACTAGTAGCTCCACATATGAGCTGGGTGAACGCAATTTAACGTGATCCACTTCACATTCAGCCTTCAATTATATTACTTTCCCTAGTAACTTATTTCTGAAATTGGAAACATCTTCATATGCCATCACTTCTAATATCTTCTACTCAACTACGCCCCTGTAGTGAGCACCAATTGTTAAAATTTATAGGTTTTCTGATTATTCTCAGTTTATAACCTCTATAAACATACTAACTGCACAGGTTTGAGTTTTTTGCAAATCTTTGCGTTATATGCTAGTAGAGATATAATTGTTAATAATATTATGGCAACTATTATCCATAGTTGAATGGAAGTCCCAGATCTTGGCCCAACGCTCAACCAGTATTTCCTCTCAAAATACTTATGATGTCCTAAATAGGGATTCATTCCCTGGTACTGCCTAAATTGATCTAAACTTAAACTACTGTTTACAGTTTCTCTGTGACACACAGTTGGCAGCAATCCCCAATTTGATTCAGCTTCTTCTCTTGGTCCCCGCTCAGATCCTTACTCTTTATCCTAAAAGTTTCCCAATTAGATCACACAGCAATTATTTCCTTGAGAAAGATTAGAACTTAAAACGGATTTTGTTAAAGTATACTAAGATAATACTCTGTTAATTAGTATCTTGTAAAGTGTCTTTTTTATTAGTGAATTCTTTAGGGAATTTATAGTGGGTAATTCAGCGCCCAACCCTCAGTTGGCACCTCCTCAATGAAATGGCAGCTGTTGCCATTGAATTACCCTTCTCATTTCAGCAACAATGGTATTCCCTGTCTGGGTTAGGATTTCACCATTGGACATCCTCAAGGCCTAAAAACGGAAAGAGTCATAAAACGTGTCCCTAACGTTTTCCTCTCAATCCAAGCAAACCAACCATATTTGGCAAGTGACCTTCTTAAGTAATGGAAAGTTGTTACTCATCAAGGCAAGTCGTGATCCAACTAATCAATTTGCTAGTTGCTGGTAACATCACTCCCCTTGCAACTTACTCCTTAAATTCCCAATTGAGCAGTGATAAAACCTGACCAATCCCAATTGGTACACCTGATAGTTAATCAACTATCAGATGCCCCTATTCTGTCAGCAACTCTGCCTGACAAGATCTTAAGCATTCATTCAGAGCAATCCCAATGGATCTGACCTAGCGAATAACTTAAAATCCCCTGAACATAGTTACCACAAAATTATGGTCAACCAGTATCCAATTCACTTTGCATTAGGGAATTAACCTTAGCAATCCCTAGCAATCTAATTGGCTGAGAATATGGGAAAAAACCCAACAAAAGCTAAATTAAAAAAACGAGAAGTGGTGGTCTTATTAAAAAATGCTTTAATAGTATTTATAGGTCCTTGAGGCTAGAATTGGGATCAGGTAGGGAAGGATTTGGGTTAAAAAGTCTCAATATTGATTTCCAACAGCAATTGCTATAAATAAAGTTATTAATACAAAGGGTAGTGGACTATCCTTTGCATATTTTGCAGGTGAGTCCTGAAAGGGTTAATTGATTGGGTTACAAATGCTAATATGGGATTCTGCTGCATCCAATGGGTTTTGACATCCTCAGCATTAGTTGTTGGTGTCAAATTATTATTACTTGAATATTATTGAGTTTGATCTCAAATACTTCAGATTAGGCTCAACCCAAGTTAATGAAGAGCCCAATCCAGCATTTGCCTGTAGGAAAGTTACAACCCCTAGTCAGGGCTTCCCCCAATAAAGGGAGAATATCATCAAAGACTATATATATTAAATTGGGTTATGGTGATAATTAGTAAGGCATTATAAAAAATGATCAATTATATGAAGATCCAGGATTCTACTATATTTTAAATGGCTTTATTTATTCTGGGAAACTAATGTCATTCAACATGCTTTACTGAAAATTGGCGTTATCATGAACTTTTTTGATTAGGTCACTTAAGAGTGTATAGTCTGAAAAATTGAGTATTTTATAAGTTTATCTACCTGGTGTATCTGGAGAAGTTAATATTAGAAGGGTGCTACATAAACCTTTTGAGTATTGGAGCCATCCAGTCAATCTTTTTTGTATTATGGAAATAAAAGGCAACAAGTTGATAATTGATAATTCATTTTGACAATAAATTTATTTTGATTGCATAGGATCTAACCTGGTTGAAGCTTATTTTTAGCAATAATCATCATGGGTCAATTGGCCTGCCAGACCCAGATGGTGCCTTGTAGGCTGTATTGCCTTTCTAAAATACCCTATCTTTAATAGAAGGGGTAGAAAGGTTAATCAGGAGTGTAGAGTCCCTAAGGATATAGGCATTAACCCAAATTTATCCGCCAAATGATCAAGGACATTATTTTGTTTCTAAGAGACTGGTTAGAGGTTTAAAATCCCTCCTTGGACCTAAAAGGGCGTTTGGTATGATCTATAAAAAATGTTAATCCTCAGGGTTTACAGGAAAGTGGATATGTCATAAGGGCCTTAATTATATAAATATGAATTTTAAATAGATACTAAAAATAAAGTTAGATAATGACTTTGAGTTTCAAATCCTGGTGAAAGATTCATAAATTTACTATATAATATTTTCTGATTACTTTAAGTAAATATAAAACAGAAAGCATAGAATTTAATCTTAAGATTGTTAGAATAATAACTGTATTTTCTCTTTGTGGTATACATGTCCCAAGGTCAACCCACCTTAAATACTTTTAAGAATTATAACTCTAAATAAATGCCTACATCAATTGTAAGTGACAGGTAGGAAAAAGTTATGGGCACTAGAGCCTTTTTTATAGAATTATATATATATATATGAAATTAAGATTAACTTGGTAAGCATTATAAGTATTAAAACTTGATAGTATATAGGATTTGTTACTATCATCTATAATTATTTTAGCTAATATATAAAAAGATTATTTTATACATTGGAGCCATGATTGTTAAAGCTCTAACTGATAACAGGTAAGTATCTCTAATTATAAATGACAGGTTAAGAAAAGGATCTTCACATTTAGGCAATAAATTTTATATGTAAACTGATTTGGATAAGTTAACTTTAGCTATAAATAATATTAAATGTGAATGAAAGCCTCAACTTTAATATAAATTTATTGAAATTTACTTCTTTATTTTAAGTGAGGAGATTAATATAGAGATTTTACAGAATATAGAGCTTTGAATAATAAAAGATAATAAATAAACTGCTACATAGAATTATAAGTGACAGTGCCTCTTGAGTTTGATCCCAGTAGATAAAATTTGGGTAGGGGATAATTCATTACTATGTTGGTGTTTTGTACCAATGTCTAAACTGGTATAGCAAAAGCAAGTTGATCCATGGAGTTCTTGGCCTATCAGAAGATTGCAGGTGGAACTTTACCAGAAAATAATCTTTTTTATCATATGATAATGAATCACCTTTAGTTTAATAATCAGTGAGATATCATCCTGCATGTTGCACACCTCAGTTGTATAAACAATTATAAGTGACCAGTAGGATAGGGGTATGGGAAGGAGTGCCTTAACTATAAAAATTATAGCTTTAGGATTTTTATCTTAAGTTAACTTTACTTATGGTTATAAAAAGAGATTATAGGCATTAAAGACTCAGTTGTAAGAATTATAATTAAAAGATACATATAATTACTTTAAAAAGAAGGTTAAAAGATGGAATATAAATAGTATATGCTTTAAAAACTAAATAAAAAAGAAGTGTGTCCCAATTGTAGTGATTTGTACTTAATGACCACTGCCTACTGAGTTCAAAACTGTTATATGAACTTTGGTTAGAGGACAATTTACGACTGTGTTGGCATTGAGCATCAAAGCTCCAAACTGCGATAGCAAATATCAAGGCAATCCATTGAGTTCCTAGCTTATCATATTTCTGAATGTGAAGGTTTACCAGGATTCATCCAAAAATTTCATTAATTTTGATCCCATTTCCCTTAGATTTAATGTATTTATCATCTATCGGGTGGCACACCTTATATAAATAAATGTATAAATAATAAACATATATATAATCTTATGTGACAGGTTAATAAAGGGATATGTGCACAGGGCCATAACTACAAAAATACAATTTTAAATTATAACAAAAGATAGCTTTGGTTATAGTTGGAGAATAAAATTTTTATTATTCAAGCTTAATTATAAAAATTTAGAAAAAATACATATAACTACTATAAATAAGAGCTTAAAGAAGAGTTATCTCAAAAATTAAGCTATGACTGTTCAAGTTATAATTGATACTAAGGGATATATAAATTTTTTTTGGAAAAAACCCTGCTTCAAAAAAGATGGTAAACAAAACCTCCTATATAAAAAATCTTAAAAAGTATGTTTAATTTAGAAATTATGAACACTCAATAAAACCCTTTTTGAAGTTGGTGCCATTTTCAACCTGACATAGAATTTTGCTCAAGATACAAAATTAAGCTTATATTGGTTTGGGTCCAAGTGTAAACTATAAGCAACTTAGAAAGTTGAAATTCTGGGTATATGTATTATAAATGGTTATTATAAGTCAATTTTAAATATGGCACCAATTTCAAAAATGCTAATATTGTGCATCCTTAATTTCTAAATTAAAAAAATTATTCGAGTTGGATCAACCTTGGGACAAATATACCAAAGTGAGAATTTTTCTGGCCAGTACAGATTTCGAACTCAAAACCTACACTTAGGAAGGAAGCAATTTTACCTGCTCGGCTAAGCACCCCTCCTAATTTCCAAATTATTTCATATTTTTGAGCCTTTTTAAAGGATGTTTTTTACAAAAAAAACAAGGAAAATCTTTTTTCAAGAAGAAAATTTAAACACATTTCTTTTTTCTAAAAAATGGTGCATTTTTTAGTTTATTCTTTTTTTCAAACTTTTAGTTTAAGAAAATCACTATCTTTATTTCATTTTTGAACCCTCTTTATTTTTATATAAAATAAAATCATTGTATATATATTATATATAGGGGAGTGAAGCATACCGGAGTGTTTCCTGCTCCACTCTGGGTTGGGTTTTGATTGATACTAGTTTGAAACCCGCACAGGCTAAAAAAACTCAGCATGGTATATTTGTCCCAAGGTTGACCTGCCTTGTTTACTTATATATTTATATATAGTATCTTATAAAAATATATAATAATTCCTTTTATTATAACTAGTTGATTTATTGGCCATGTATGCTAAATAAAATTGATTGCCATCTACAATAGTTTATTTTATTAATTTTAGTAGATCTTATTGGCCAAATTATGCTAAAAATACTGATTGCCATATACAATAATTCATTTTATTAAATTTAATTGATTTAGAGGGAGGATACCCCGGTGGTAGAGTATAGATCCTCTACCACTGCCTCCCGAGTTCAATCCTGGTAATGGTTTTTGGGTAGGGGACGATTTTGACTGTGTTGGTTTTGTGCGCCAATGCCCCGAACTGAGATAGCGAATAGCAAAGGCGGTCCATGGAGTTCCTGGCCTATCATACGCCATGCATGGAGGTTTTCCGGGTTTTATCCTCCTTTCCCATTTTCTTCACTTCCCTAATCGGTGCGGTATCATCCCCAGGTCAGCCCACCTCGAATAAAATTTAAAATTTAAATTTAATTGATTTAAATATTCAATTATATTCTTAATTTACTGATTGCCATCTACAATAATTTATTTATATCAAATTAAGTTGATTTTATTGGTCAAAATATGCAAAAATGTTAGGCATCTATAATGATCTAAGCTTGTGACACTATGATCTCATACTTCCTGGATTTTGAACATATTTACCAGCCATAGGACATATATTAAATCAAAAGTTTATTTAAAGTTATTGCTTCACCAATGCCCAAATTAAGTTCCTCAGAAATGAACTAGTCCCACAATTGAGATCTATCATTAAAGGTTTATCTAACTATACATACTAAACTACTGGTCAGATACTAGACTAATCCTTACACCAATCCTTATATAATCAACTTCTTACCAAATTTCTTTTATGCGTTGGTATCACTTTTAAGAAAAAAGTGATCTAGTATAGTATAGAAAAATCACCTTTTTAGTATACACCTACTGCCCTAATTAGAGAAGTATATGTGACTTTTAACAGCTACAGTTACAAAATGGAATCCTTCTTGGCAGAGCTTAGCTCATAAAGCTGAAAGCCCACAGTAACTTCCTTTTTATAAAAAAAAACAAAAACTTTCACTGAAGAGACAACCTAACCAGTGGGGGTGCATTCACTGATACTAGTAAAATATCAGCAATGTGGCCTGAATATGACAAAGAAACTCAGCCACAAATGTCATAATCATGTGACAAATATAGAATAACTAGTAGAATGGGGGCCCAAACCCCTCAAAAGACATCTCAACCTCAATGGGAACCAACAGCTTTTTCTCCAGAAGAGTCTGGCAGTCCCATCAATAGAACAACTCGTGGTAAAGAAAAGGTAGTGGTGGGCATTACCCCCCCCCCAAAAAGTCCATTCTTGGCCCAGTACCCCCAATATTTGCACTCACCCTCCTTAAGGATGGTGAAACCCCTACCTACTAGGGAGCCAATCCCCAATAGTTTACTCCCCATGCAGGGGAATGATTGCCCCAAGTTAAACAAAGAAGGTTAGGGGGTTATCTAATATCAACGTTATTGGAGATAATTTTTAGCAATTTTCCCCAACAAAAATAAGTCCCATATTTGACTAACCCCTTATTGGGTCTAAAACACAATAAGGTTACAGTTGCTTTGGTAATCCCCAGTAGCTTAAGGATGGAGGAAATTTTTCATCAATATATAACTTAATTCAGTCCCCCATTTTACTAACTTCTTATTGGGTCCATACCCAGATAAAGCTACAATTGCTTTGGGAGCCTCCAATGCATAAAACGTTGGGGAAAATCTGTTGGAAAATATCACCAACAAAACCAGTTTCATCATTCAACTAACTTCTAGGTGAGTCCAAACCCTGATGAAGTTATGGTCATTTTAAGGTCTGACTTGGACTTGTCTGACAACTTAAACTCATTACCAAAAAAACAAATGTAACAGCAAATAACCTCAAATCTTCTAAAACAACCTAATAAAATCAGCATTTCCATATCAAACCAGCTAAATATATACCAATGCAGAAGGAAATTCTGACCCATAGAGGCATCTCTTCATGTGGTGTGACACAATTGGATATTCTGCAATTCCCATATGTGATGGCGACCCAATAGACTTTAAAATCCATATCCCCTGCTACAGCGGCAACATGGCATGCAAACAACTTTACGCTGGAGCCACAAAACAGTGAATTGATACACAATTTCCAATTGAGTTGGTAATAACCTTCAAATCGCCGTGCATGAGCATGAAGCAGGTTTTTTATTGGATGGAATTGTTAGTGGACCACCAAGTGGTGTAGGCAGCAGTCTATGAGGACCTAAAACCCAAGGATTCTAAGGAATGGCTAGATGCAGGTATTGACCTCTATGACGCCATGGAGTTCTCAAGGAGGGTATATCCATAAAGGTGAGAGCTTCATTCAGAGCTCAGGGCTTTTGCTATTGGAATTAAAGGCCTACATAAAGTGGCCTTAATTCTATGATAGCGCTCAACTGGGCATGCCACGCTCTCTCTGCTGAAACTGCCTTAAATGGTACAGTACTACCTTTTCACCTAATGAGGTGCTACCATTGATTATGGGTGGGGTTTAAGGCCACTAAAGTCTTTCACCAGCTGTACACACGGATCCAACCTGCTATGGCATCTAACTTTCTACAAGATGGTTTGACAAAGGAAAAAGCCTTAGAATGGGGGTCTTCTGTGAATGGTCACCAGAGATTTCTATAACTGGAGCGCCAATAGTTTACCCTAGCTGAGATTAAGTACTGGCTTTGCACCAATACTATCATAGATCAAGTCCTGGACTGGGCTAGATTGGGGGTAACAAAGAATAATCATGAAATTCTGCATGACTGCTCCTTCACATTGGAGAAATGGAACTTCTGGTGGGATCATACCCCTCTGGCCATAGCAGCGGAATGGGATGCAGTGGGATTCCCCCTGACACAGCCCATGCCTGGATCAAACACAAGATCCTGCCCCAAGCAGCAGCCATGTGAGGGTTACAACCCCAGAACTCAGACAGGATAGGCTCAAGATGGGCATTTGGGTCAAATCAACCGCAACTGGGAAAAATTATTCCCCAAGCCCTCTCTTTCCATTTCCCATGTAGCATAGGGGTTTACCCCTGCCAAAGACTTCCAGTGGAGTAAAGCAGAGGTCCCAGAAGATTCAGAACGCCTGTTCACCAATTCAGGATAGAACTAGAGTCACTTTCTGAGACTGGTGCCAGCAAAGTGCCATAACGCTTGTAAAGCTGCTTAAATATACATGAGGCATGTGGCCCTGAGGCCTCACTTACCTGGTATTGCTTCAGCATCTCCTCAATGAAAGAATTGTGATGGAAAGCCAACAAAATCAGCGCAGCTATGGCCAGCACCATCCACAAATGGGGTATCCATATGCATCAAGTGCAAGCTTTATTGACCTGATAATTCAACTTAGATGAAGCAATTAGATGGATCCTCAAGGGGATACCCCAGAGAATGCTCCTACACCTTGTGCAAATAAGAAATAATATAGCACAGCAGCCACCCTTCATGAGGAGTCATGGAAAGGCTCCAGAAGTCATGTTGCCTTTATTTAATCATCTATCAGCGGTGGGTTCTCTGACTGAAAGGCTCTAAATCCTACTTTAAGGATATAATTTGCATCCACCTTCAATTAATCAGGGAAGAGAATGGTCATATTTAATAGTCATGATATATCAGGAGCTTGACATCATACTGGCTGGTGGTGATTTTGAACGCCATTGGGTATCAGAGCATGGATATATTGACATTTAGCTCTCCAATGAACTTGACTGGAAATGACTGCTAGAGGTAGGAATATAAGTACTCCTACCTATGTATTGAACCCACCTGGTGTGCAAATCAGATGGCAAAATGGATGACTTTTTACAAACCTACCTATGGACCATGCCCACAGATAGGTCCAAAAGGCAATTTGCACTGAGATATTATACTATGATGAGGTTCAAGTATTTTAGAGAACTAGTGGTGATTATATTGCTAAGTGTCTTTGCCCCATACTGTGGAAGCTCTTTATGAACCCGTGCCCTATATGAAGACAAAAAATAGCTATTTCCTGGTTTATCTGTATTACAGGCTTAAGAGGGTGATTTACATAAAACAATAGATCATCAGAAAGTTAAGTTAGTTTTGTTACCAGAAGGGACACACTGTGGCAGTGCCATCAAAAGAAAGGCAAACTGGCCCAAAATTATGAGTATGACCCTATCAAAGGTATCACAAAAGTTGGGTCTAAAGCCTTCCATCACCCCAAAGCCAAGGAATAATCCCACATAACTTATCAGATATCACGGACATGCAACGCCAGCAATAAGAGCTGTATTCTGTTACCAAGAAGTATGGGCATGCAAGAAGGCAAAATGACTAAGGTTGACAATGAAAAATTCAAGAACCCAAATCTAGAGTCATACAGGATGGACGAGAAAATGAAACTGGCGCCCCAACATGCTCATCTACCCAGGCAGAGTGGGCAGATAGAATGAATTACGTTAGCAAAAAAAGTGCTCAAAAACTTGTAATAGGGCGCCAGGAAAAGGGAAAAGAATGATTGTCCCCCCAGCAGAACAACTCCCCTCTGGCAAATCCAACAAATTGGGTGGCCAAAAATGGCAATAAACACCAAAGTTTCTGCACCAAGCCTAACTCACATGGCAGTTAGCAACAACAGCTGATCACAGTTTTTATAGAGATCAAATCTGACTCTGCCACTCGCCCTCCTTTTCTGAAGAAGTGGCCCCCTATAGTACTGAAGCTATCTCCCCTCTCAATAGACAAGTAGACAAAGATGGAGATGGAGTATCCAGTGCATTTCATGTCAAGTAACAAATCCCAGTCCCAACAAACTGCACAAACCATCCGCCTCCCAACCCGTCAACCCTCCTTGGCGATAACCACTGTTAAAAATTTAACTTTCATATGACATCTAATGCATAACTCAAATAATCCTCATACCTGTGGGTCAAGTGGGTATCAGTGGTCATTGCAACTACAAATGCTAAGTGGATGGCTAGCATAAAAACATGAGCGAGGAAAATGCACCACTTTAAAACTAATAATTATATCAACCTTTAAAATAACTGAGACTTGGGCATATGTCCAGCGTGAAGTGGTCCCAAACTCAAACAGAGACCCCAAACACCACCCGTGGTCTCAAAAGATTAAGTGCCAGGCGCTTTGGTCAAACCATATGGCAATAATTGCGCTGAGCAAAGACATTGACTTGGAATTTTTAGATGAGACACATGCTGGAGGAATCCTGGTGGCCATGACCCATGATAAGAGAACTGGTAAAACTCTCTGAGTGAGTGCTGTATATACATCACCCAACCCCCAAAAAACAAACAGTTTTGGCAATTCCTGCCATAATTACAAACCAACGCACAACTGTTAGAGCGTGTGAATTAAATTGTTGGACAGTTGAAAGTAGGGATATGCTACCAACTTTCAGACATATCCCTAGTATGGCGGATGTTATGCTGATGTACCTTATGACATTGGTGATGTGTCTTAAAATTGATGAGGAGGAGGATTCCATGAAACTTACGTTGTGGGAGTACAATTTTAATGAAAACCAGTATTTGGCTTCCAACTGGACTATGTACTAGTATCTTCTGACCTCATACAGGCTACATTGAATAGTGAAGTTTCCATTAATGCATAAAGAGACCATATGAAAGTGCAAGTATCCATCAATCTTGGCGACAACCCACCACCTCAGGTGTGGCAAATATACCTAATCACATTGTGGGACCTTAATTGAAGCCACACTGCCAAAAAGAGTTTGATCAAATATTAGCATATCTATATCATTAGGAGGGCATTTGTCCCCTAATTGCTGGAAAAGAATTAAAGAAAAATTTTATCAGTGATAGTACCAAATATTAGAAGACCAAAACCTACAAATTCAATTCTGCCATTTAACAGCTAAAGGATGCCCTGGCTAAGCTGATGTGAGAGCGGCAGGACAGAGAATTATGGTGGTGGGAGTATCAAAAAAAACAAAAACAATATCAAGCGCTCCTACAAAAGCAGGATAATGAATAACTCCTACAAAAGCAGGATAATGAATAACAGCATAATGCAACCTTCCGCCACCAAAGCCTGTTGGGGATGATGACTAGGGAGAGCCTGGCCAGCCTTAAAGAAATTCATACCTGCGCCAAAATCCGCCAGGTAGAGACTCCCAAAGGCGTCATTTCAAGTGACCCAAGATTAATTAAACGTGAAGTCAAAATAGTTTTATGGCGACCTCATTGTTGGGGATTCAAATATAATGACCAAATTTACTCAAGATTGAGATTCAGTATCTCAGTATAATGAGATTGTAAAATCCTTGTCGGAGATAACTGATTCTCAGATAGACTGATGATCAACCCTTCAGAGTTATTGGCCTCCTCTGAAGGATGAGGCTAAGCAATCTGATGGGGCAAAACATCCCACAAGAAAGTCGATCTCATCTAAAAGAACCTTACCAGATCTGACCATCACAAGTATAGCAAGAAACCCAGTTCCGCTTCCATTGTGAATGCAGAGTACTTGAGAACAAGCAGGAAGAGATGCTTAAATCAAACGCCTGCAAATGATCTTCTTGTTTAATGGGTTCTCTAGAACTTTTAAAGAGCATTTGGCTCATTTAAAGATAATATTTGTTCAGATGCGTCACGCATCACTTAAGCTAAAACCATCTAAGTGTGCTTTTTAAAACTGAGATGGGTTTCCAAGACCATAAAGTTAATTGTGATATTTTACCCTTATCTAATAAGATACATGCTATTTTGGACATGCCTGTTCCTAAAAGCTTGCACAATATTTAAGTGTTTTTAGGGATGGTTGGTTATTACTGATAATTCATCCCCCAATTTACTGAGATTGCGGAGTCTTTAGTTTATTTATTGCATAAGGAAGTTCCTTTCTTATAGGAAGAATCACAGCAGTAAGCTTTTGATCTTTTGCGCTAAGCTTTAGTTACATGCTTCAATTTTAGCTCATCCTGATTTTTCAAAACCCTTTATCTTATTTACCAATGCCAGTGATGTTGATATTGGGGCCATTCTGGCTCAGCATACCAATCTGGTTGATCATCCCATCGCATATTATAGTAAAACCCTTTCCAAGGCAGAATGTAATTATAGCATTACTGAGAAGGAATGTCTTTCAGTATTATCCACCATCAAGCATTTTCTCCCTTACCTCTATGGGAAACATTTCACTATAATTGCGAATCATGCTTCCTTGAAATGGTTACAACAAATGAAGGATCCTGATGGGCGCTTAGCTAGATGGGCGTTAATGCTCCAGAATTATAAATTTTACAATTCAACATCACACTGGAGCTATACACCAAAATGCTGATGGACTTTCTCAATTGCCTATACTAACTTTATTCTCTGCTGAGGAAGAATGTATCTATGATCTGATTGGCAGACCTGAGCTCTTGTATCGGGAATTTAAGGATGTTATAGCAAAGTTACAATCCTTAACCAAGGATACTCAAGTTAAAGAAGGTTCCTTATACAAGAATTTGGGATTCAAATGGTTGCCTTTTATTTGGCCCACTTCAAGGACTGATACTATTATGGAGGCTCATCAAACTGTAGGTCATGGAGCTGTCTCTAAGACTTTACAGTGGTTGAAAAATCATTGTTACTGGGATAACATGCTGAAAACTGTACACAATGTGTTGGAGACTTGTATCACTTGCCAACAACAACGTGGTGGAAATCTGATGTACCAATACATAATTGTGGGACCTTCAGAAACTTTTTCTTATATGAGTATTGATGTGGTGGGCCCTCTTCCTACTGCCACTTATGGACATCGTTATATTATATTAGCTATCGACCATTTTGCCAAATGGATTATAGCTGTTTCTGTTTCTATGGTCACCGCTAAAGCTACTGCGTCCTACCTTTTAAGCAAGTTTCACCTGTCATGGTAGCCTGAAAGTTCTATTATCAGATAATGGGACCAACTTCATTTCTCAGGTGGTATCTGTGCTTACTAAATTAATGGGTACCTATCAGTCATTTATTTCCCCTTACAATACTTCTACTAATAATGAAATTTAATGAGCAAATGGTACCCTGGTAGCCATTCTTTAAAAGATGGCCTCCAATGACCTAGTAGATGAATCTCTACTTACCTAGTGTGATGTTAGCCTAAGGGGTCAGCTACCATCATATAATCAGAATGTCTCCCTTTAAGGCTCTTTATGGTTGGAATCCTATTCTACCCTCAAGTGTATAACCTATACTTGATGATGCTACCACGCAAACTACTGATTTAGCTATGAGGAGACTAGCCGATGAATCATCCAAGTACAAGCTTTAGCTTCAAGTTCCCTTGCTGCTACCACCTTAAAGGAGGGAACTAAAACCAACGCTAGTTGACCTACTGTTGAGATTTTTGCCCATATTCCCAGTCTTCTAGATTACCTGGTATTGCTAGGGGAAAATTCCCAAGGCGATTTGGATCGGAATTAGGTTGGCCCAAGTTTCAGAGGAACTATGTTCATGGGATTTTGGGATATTTGCTTGGTCATGTTCATTGGGGATCGATCCAGATGAATACTTAAAATCTCATTAGGCGGAGTTGCTGATGAAATAGGGGCATCTGATAGTGATTAACTATCAGGTGTACCAACTGGGATCAGTCAGGCTTCATAACTGACTGATTGGGAATTAATAGCAAGTTGCAAGGTGAGTGATGCCACCTGCAACTAGCAAATTGATCAGTTGGTGAGTGACCTGACATAATGGGTAATAAGTCCCATTACCTAAGCAGGTCGCTAGCCAGATATGGTTGGTCTGCTTGGATTGAGAGGAAAACGTTAGGGACACGTTTTTCAACTCTTTCTGTTTGATGTCTCAAGGATGTTCAACGATGGAATCCTAGCCAGGATGGGGAAGACCATTGCTTCTAAGACAAGGATGAGTGATTCAACAGCAACAGCTGCCACCTTATAAAAGAGGTGTCAGCTGGGGGTTAGATAGCCAAATTCCCCACTATATAATTCCCTAGGACTTACTATGATAAAAAACCAGCTTTTAGATAATCAGTACTTTAAAGAGTATAAAGTTACAGTAATATTATCAATTCAGTGTATAGTTAGACTACCAGCTTCTATTGTGTTGTTCTACCTCAAAGGATTTTATTGCAGAGGACAATAATTGGAAGACTCTTAGAGAAAAGAGTAAAGATATTAGTGGGGATCTAGAGAAGAAGGAACCACAATCAGGGATAGCTACCAACTGTGTGTTGGGCTGAGAGAGACTGTCACCAGGGTATCTTAGCGAAGATCAGGTGTACAAGGGTATAGGGAACGAATTTCTACAAGTATGACTTTATGAGTATTTAATCGGGAATACTGGCTGAGCGTTGGGCTGTAATATAATACATACTAAAATATGGATTATAGTCTCCATACTATTATTGATTAATAATACATTCTATAAAATGTGACGCATTGCACAAGGAAATTGAACCTGTGCAGTAAAAAGGTTACTGGGTTGCTTACTGATAACAAACCAAAGAGTAAATTTTTACATTTTGGTGCTCACTACAGGGGTAGTTGAGTGAAGAATCTATAATAATGTCATACAAAGAAGAGCTACATAAATTGTGGACCGAGATAGCCACTATAAACTATATTTCCTTAAACTCAGTGGACCATTGGGAGTTCACGTCCTTGGAAGAACAAGTCACCAAGATGGAGGAAGGAGTAGAGAATGTAGCCAGCTTTGGGAACGAGTTAATCAGGAAAGTAAACTCATTGAAGAAGAAAGAAGGGGACCTCATTTGAGAGGTCCTATACCTGAAAATGGAGTGAGATGTGGATCATGTTTGTTTAAGAAAATTTAGTGCAGATATTGAGAAATTAATCAAACAAGTGGAGGAACTTAAAGCTCACAGATGTGCTTGTGAGCTAATATGGCAAGCAATGCCAAAGAAAGAAGTCCTCGCACAATACTTGGGAAGTCAAATACTCCAAGGAACATGCTGTCTGCTTTTGCTGCCATTTTGGAGATGAAACCTGAAGTTACTCTGCAAGTTAACCTAGTAGCCAAACCAAAAAAATTGTCCAGAAATGAAACAGAGGAATTTAGAGCAACGTCAAAATTGCCAACGTTCCATCAGGATAACGCCCCAGCATTTTTCTGACTGTTTGACATGACCATGAATGGCTATGTGGATCATCAAAAGGCGTTGACGGTCATGAATTGCCTGGACACTGACTGTCAAAACTTAGTGTTACCTCACCTAGAGAGGGACATCTGGTCATATGTGGAGGCAAAGGTGGTTATCATGAAGGGGTTTGAGAGTCTGACACACATGTCAAAACACAAGCAGGAATTTATGGGAATCCAGTTTCATAAAGAAGAGTCTCTTGCTAGCTTTGCGGATTGATTTTACCAGGAGTCACAGATCCTGGCCAGAGCAAAAGTATTGAATGACTTTGATTCTAGAATCATACTGCAAGTGGCCCTTCAACCCTATTGCAATTTGCATCATATGATGTCTTCTATGTTTGCGACGTAAATGACTATCTCATAAATGGTAGATAACCTGAAGATTTTGGGAGCAACATTTGATGCCCCAAAAAGATGCTTCAAGTCCAATCCAGTACAAAATCTGAATCCCACAAAGGGAAACGAAGGAGCTAAGGAGGCTAAAAATTGAACCGTGCCAGGAAATAAGCCCAAAGTATTTAGATGGTTAAACAAGAAGGAGAAGGTCTGCTATCAGTGTGGTGGGAAAGGACATTTCGCCATACACTGTAAAAAGCTGAAGTATCAGATTAATGTGGTCCAGGCCAAGGAGACAGCAGCCGCCAAGGATTTGGGAAAAGGGCCTGCTGCCTAGACAAGGAACAGTCTAGAGTAGCAGAGAAACCTGTTCCTCCCAATATCTTGTATGAAGAAATCAATATTAGTGATCTGTTTGTAGATGACGAGCAGGATCTGCTATATCAAGTGGTCAATATGGATGTGAATGCCGTGATCAGAGCTGGGGTGAAAAGAATCGACCCAAGATAATCCAGGAAGTTGCCCAGCTGTACACCTGACAACTGGTGGAAAAGATTCAATCCACCGAGAATCCTGAAGAGTTATCTGACATCCGTTTAGATGAGGCTAATCTGTCTATCCCCCTCATCATGATAACAGAATCGTTTACTGAATTATCAGTGCAAATTATTATACCCTAGATTTGGCTGATAACGCCGCCATTTACTCAGTAAATACTATATTACAATACTCTGAGTGTATACATATAGATATACAAGTGATTTGAGTGAGGGTGAGGGCGATTGTTGACAGCGGAGCACCCATCAATATTGTCTTGACCAAGCTGGTAAAGAGAAAAAAGATCTCGCCAGACTTGGAACACAAGAGAGAATATGGGACAGCTGGGCTGAACACCACCGTTTCCTGTGGAGCGTATAGTGCGCTGCCACTACAATTTGAGTCATTGGTGGTATCTGCGCCAGCCATAGTTTTGGTGAACCAAAACTATGACATTCTGATTGGAATGGAGTTTCTACAGAAATCTGGAGTTAAATGTAACTTTGAGGATAATACATTGACCATCTTGGGTCAGACATTTTCATTAGTATATCAGAAGGATGGTGAAGCTCTGTTGAATCAGAGAAACAACTTTTATCAATCTGATATACAATGATGGCATTGTCCCAATTCAACACCAATTAGTTGGTAGGAAGCAATGCAAAATGCTAGCGGAAATCCTAGAGAACTGGGGAATTCACTAAGGATCAAGAATGAGAGGACCATACTGGCCAGATTGCAGATGATAGTTGACACAGGGTTGACATTGGAGATTTCTGAGCTGTTGTATGGAGAGGTTGAAAGCCCCTGGAAGAAGTCCAGAGTGGAGCCATGGGTGGCTCTTGGGATAATAATGCCGAGCCATAGAGAAATTTGACTTCTCCTGGCGAATTTGAGTGAAAAACTGATGAAGATCAAGAGGAATCAGATAATTGTATTTATTCATCTGATCCCAATGACCAAATTGAGAAGATTCCACGATTTTAGGTCTCTTGACAAAATTGGGATTACCAGCTGGGGTAGCTGAAAACATTTACCTATTGGTTGATCAAGAGCAGCTCGCTGATCTGTTGGAAGTCCGGCAAGAGGAGGTGCTCAAACTATTCAATAGTAATTGGGAAGTTTTCACTCAGGATGACCACAATTTGGGATGCGCATTAGACATAAACCACAAGGTTGACACCGGGGAAATTTTACCAATAAGGATGAGACTGATATGATGATCAAAAGCCGCTGAAGCAGTAGTGGAGGATGAAATCAGCAAACTAGTGAAGCATGGGCTTCTAGTTCCGTCGTCAAGTCCATGGGCAAGTCCTATTCTGATTGTGAAGAAGAAGAATGGATCCAACCAAGTGGCGATTGACTACTGAAGGCTGAACAAAATTATGAAGAAGGATCTTTATCCCCTACCAAGGATTGATGATGTGCTAGATCGATTAGGAGAAGCAAAGTACTTCTCCACAATGGATCTGATCTCAGGATATTGGCAGATCAACTTTCCAAAGAAATATTAAGAAAAATGCGTGCTTATTACCGCTCTGGGGCTATACCAACCGATGAGGATGCCCCAGGGTCTATGCAATGTGCCTGAAACGTTTCAGAGAGCCATGGATGCGATATCAAGTGACTTGAAGTTTTCATGCATCCTGGTATATCTGGATGATATCAACGTGTTCAGTAGGACGTTTACTGATCACCTGCACCACTTGGAAGAAGTATTTAAGCAACTTTCTGCGGCTAACCTGAAGATCAAGCCAAGGAAATGCCACTTCTTTAAGAAAGAGTTGATATACCTGGGTTCATAATAAACTCCAGTGGATTGCAGCTGCAAACCCAGAAGATAGCAGCTATATAACGTATGGCTTTACTGAAGAGTGTTCAAGACATCCAAGTGTTCCTTTAAATGGTCAGATACTATAGAAGATTTATTCAGGACTTTGCCCAAATAGGTGAGCCATTATTCCAAATTAAATGATCCAAAAAAAGATTCATATGAAATGAAGAGGCCCATGACTCCTTCGATGAGTTATGCCAGTATTTGATTGATTTGCTGATTCTGAAATATCCAAATTTTGATCAGGAGTTTGTCATTCAAACTGATGCTTCATTGACAGCAATTGGAGCCATACTGAGCCAAGTAGATGAACTTGGGGATGAACATCTGGTGGCGTATGTGAGCTGGACACTCTCAGCTGCTGAGAGGAACTACACCATGACTGAGTGTGGATGCCTTGCGGTCATTTACGCATGCAAGCAGTTTCAGGTATATGTCCATGGAATGCACTTTAAGGTGGTAACGGACCACTCTTTGCTGCGTTGGGTTCACAATTTAAGAGAGCCAGAAGGTTGACTGGCCCAATGGGCACTTGGGCTCCAGGCTTATGATTATGAGATTGTCCACTGAGAAGAGGCTTCTCAAAAGAACGCAGACGGCTTATCACAGTTGCCAATGGTCCTTTTGGTATACTTGCAGGCGGATGAGCTATTCCAGAGAATGGTCAAAGGAAAATTTGGGGATGAGCTTAAGAAATCTAAGGTGCGCTTCAAAAAGTGATGGAAAACACCGAGAATATGGATGGACAAGTATTCAAGATGATCAACAGGAAGCGTTTATTATTCCTGAAACCATCAGAAAGAGCAGCGATAGTACAAGCAGCTCATAAGGTTGTTGGGCATGGAGTCCTCAGAAAAACAACTGACCATATTCACCTTTATTATTACTGGAAATCAATCAACTACGATGTTGTGGATTAGCTGTCTTGTTACATGCAGTGTCAACTGCACAAACCACACAAGAATACAGCTGGATACTAACTAGTTCACCCTGGATTCACCTGGCACACAGTGTCCATCAATGTAGTGAGACCGCTGATGATGAGCACAGTGGAAGTCAAGTACATTGTAGTTGCAATTGACCATCTGATGAGATGGGTCAAGATAAAGGTCCAATTGAGAGTATATGCTACCAGTACTGCAAGGTTCATCCTGGATCAAGTGGTATACCAGCATAAATGTCCGCAGGTCCTGCTTAGTGACAATGGGACCAACTTCACGTCTCATGTGATCCCAAGATTAAATGAGATAATGGGGATCAGAGGAGTCATGTCAGTACCTTACCAGCCGGAGATGAACAGACTGGTAGAATGGGTCAATGGAACGCTGGCCATGACGCTGAGGAAGCTAGTCACAGGGAGAACTTCTGAGTGGGGAACGTACCTGAGTTCAGTGACATTTTCCTACAATATCAGTCATCATACAGCTACAGGAAAGACGCCATTTGAACTTTTATATGGAAGAAAGGCCGCGTTGCCACCAATTTTATATTTGGTGGTGGAGCCTACATCGGAGAGAGTACCAAGCAATATCTGAACTGACTGAAAAGTATCCTGATCAATATAAATCACAAGCATTCAATACAACCTTGAAGAAAAGGATACGTGCAAAATGACAGCTAACAAGAACTAACCAGCCTTAGAAGAATATCAAATAGGGGAAAGAGTTGTTTAATGCGATATGCATGGTTTCAGATGAAGAACAAATTAGATGCGTTGTGGTCAGGTCTGTTTGAAGTGATTGCCAGGACAGCAATCAATGCTTACTCCATCAAGAATCTCTTGGATGGAAGAGTTGTGAATCAAGTCCACGCTAAGTATCTAAAGTGTTGGATCAATGAAAAAAATAAAAGAGTTCCTGAAGGACTGATGAACCATTAAGTTGGGCATGTCCTGATGATTAGGTCAAGTCCAAAAAAGGACCTCTGAACCAATTTAGATGGTTAAGTCCGAAAAAAGGACCTCTGAACCATAGAAAACTGGCAAGTTTAAGTACCCAGAACCCAGTTTGGGGGAAAAAGATGGACTGCTGAACTGAAATAAGGTCAAGTCCCATAGTAAAAAAGAAGAATAAAAATAAAAAATTGATAGAAGATATTGGAAAAAAGAAGAAAAAAATTATAAGCTGCATAGATAAATAAGCCAATATATTTTTATAATTTTTGTTTTTATTGATTGTCCTCAGTATGGGGATGATTCCACCTATGTCACCTCTTGGGGGAGGGAGGATGGATCATAGTAGAAATGAACAGCCCATCAAAATTGATATGTAATATGATGCTAGCAAGGGCAAGACCTACATGAAACCACATTTGTTGAGTGGACGCTGAGCCCTGAGAAAAAGCAACTGAGGGAAGTAAAAATTGAGATGTTGGAGGAAGCTGATTGTGAAACCCTGGAGCAGGGAGGAAAGCAACAGTATAAAAAGAGGCAATCAGTAAATAAATTCGAGTAATCCTGATATGGCACCAAAGCTTGAAGATTAGTCTTGAGCGCCTGCTGACAGGCTTCATCAAGGACACCAGGCATGTGGGCTGGCAACGAAGAGGGATGCTTGATGGGGGTTGCCAAATAATGCTCCCTATCAATGCCATTAGCGGAAGATACCAATGGGAAGCTCTGGAGAAGAGATAGTTGTGCAGAGAGTGGATTGCATCCTGAAAGTGGCGACTATGGGCTTCTCAGAAGCTAAAGCTGAATGAACAGTGGAACCCAGGTGAGGCTGGAAGCTTTGTGGACCAACTTTGAAGAACTTGGCCAGCAAAGAGAAGAGCTTATGCGGCGGTATCTTGATCCAGGAGGTTATCAAGATCAGAGGGATTCAGTGCTAAAGTCAAAGCCTCAGTGACTTGGGCACAGAGTTCAGTGTAGGGGACCTCGAAGTGAATACTGTTACCATTTTGAGAGCTCAGATACCAGAACAGTGGGTTTTCAAAATTGACCAAGTTAGAAGAGGAACTCAGGGAGCAGGTCTGACCTGGAAAGAAATGAACAATTCAGAGCAACTGGCATATTCTCCAGAGCATCTATGATGATGTTTGGAGCATCAGCGAAAGGAGCCAAATCCAGGAGAGTTTTGAAGTCCAACTCTGGAATTGACTGCAGAGGAAGAGTCACCCAAGAATTGTTTGAAATAATAGCCAGCCTGGTTTCAGAGGGATTAGTTACCATTTCTGGTAATTTGATGGAAGGTCTAGCCACTGGCGCCAGACTAGGCGTATGAGTCCTGGAAGGACCATAAAAGAGGTTCTGCCGAGCATCCTGACTCATCTGCTGGAAGAGACGGAGGTCTGGATTAGACAAACTATTCAGGAGCTGCTGGTATCATGACTCAGAATTCAACATATGAGCTGGACGAGAGGGGGATGTCAGACTTATATAGAAGTTGACATTATGCACTCTACAATCCATTAAGCTCCAATTTTGGATAAATTAATCTCAAAATTAGTGGGATAAGCTCTCCAAGGGAAGAATTATAAATGACTTGAGCCAAGAAGTTATGAACAAAATAAAAAGGGTGAATAGAAATAAGTATTCTTGATTAAGCCACAAAACGAACATTGATGGCAAGAGTCTCCTGTCTAGGACAAGGAGAAAATCAGGATATCAAGGACGCCAGACTAAGAATCCTAAATATGACAGTGGGTCATATACCCTGATGGGGGA
Organism: Massospora cicadina; assembly: GCA_022478985.1. Classification (NCBI taxonomy): domain Eukaryota; kingdom Fungi; phylum Entomophthoromycota; class Entomophthoromycetes; order Entomophthorales; family Entomophthoraceae; genus Massospora; species Massospora cicadina. The sequence continues at coordinate 80,395 of JAKSZP010015930.1, read as the reverse complement.
AAATCTGGATCCTGGGACTAATATCATCACGGTTAAATAAATCAGCCTGGCATGACAGTAGATCGTGGGGACTGCGCTCTGAGAAGGTGGTAGCGAGGAGGAAGAGGAAGAACGCCATATGCCAAAGGTCATCCCGAGCAGCATTGAGTATTGATGAGTGTACTCCACTTGAACTAATGAATTATTTGACCAAGTGTCTGAAGTGGTGTTCTCATGCCCCAGTCCTTTTCTCACTAAAACTAGGCAAGAGGGGGATGTGTTGGGATTTTTGCCCATATTCCCAGCCTGCTAGATTACCTGGTGTCGCTAGGGGAAAATTCCCTGAGGTGAAATGAATTGGAAATCGGTTGGTGCAAGTTTCAGAGAAACTATGTTTGGGGGATTTTGGGATATTCGCCTGGTCATATCCATTGTGGATTAATCCGGATGAATACTTAAGATCTCATCAGGTGGAGTTGCTGATAAAATAGGGGCATCTAATAGTGATTAACTATCAGGTGTACCAATTGGGATTAGTCAGGTTTCATCACTGACTGATTGGGAATGAATAGTAAGTTGTAAGGTGAGTGATGCCACCTGCAACTAGCAAATTGGCCAGTTGGTGAGTGACCTGCCATAATGGGTAATAAGTCCCATTACCTAAGCAGGTTGCTAGCCAATTATAATTGGTTCACTTGGATTGAGAGGAAAATGTTAGGGACACATCTTCCAACTCTTTTTGTTTGAGGTCTTGAGGATGTCCAACAATGGAATCCTAGCCAGGATGGGGAAGACCATCGCTGCCAAGATGAGGATGGGTGATTCAATGGCAACAGCTGCCGTTTTATAGAAGAGGTGTCAGCTGAGGGTTAGACAGCCAAATTCCCCACTATATAATTCTTTAGGATTTACTCTAATATAAAACAGTGTTTTACAGTACTTTACAGAGTTTAGAGTTGCAGTAATATTATCAATTTGTTGAATAGTTAGACTACCAGCTTCTATTGTGTTGTTCTATCTCAAGGATATTATTGCAGAGGGCAATAATTGGAAGACTCTTAGAGAAAAGAGTAAAGATCTGAGTGAGGATCTAGAGAAGAAGGAACCACAATCAGGGATAGCTGCTGACTGTGTGTTGGGCTTAGAGAGACTGTCATCAGGGTATCTTAGTGAAGATCAGGTGGACAAGAGTATAGGGAATGTATCCCTCCAAGTATGAATTTATGAGTGTTTAATTGGGAATAATGGCCGAGCATTGGGCTGTAATATAATTCATACTCAACTATGGATGATAGTCTCCATACTATTATTGATTAATAATACATTCTATACAATATGACGCAGTGCACGAGGAAATCAAACCTGTGCAGTAAAACGGTTACTGGGTTGCTTGCCAATAACAACCAAAGAGTAACTTTTTACACCTATGCTACCTGAATATCAAGTTGGGGATCTTGTACTCTTCTATCATCATAGACCTGGAAAAAGGATTCACAAACTTGACACTTTGTGGGCTTGTCCTTACCATATTATATATTGCTAGGGTATTGAATACTTCATTGCAGCTATTGATACTAATACTGTTATCAATAGAGTACACATTAGGTTTCTTCATAAGTATGTGCCCCAGGCAAGATCTTGAGGGGGGCATTGTTAGGGATTCAACTGTGATGACCAAAAATACTCAAGAATGAGATTTGGTATCTCAGTCTTATGAGATTGTAAAATCCCCATCAGAGAAATCCAATTCTCAGATAGACCAACAATCAACCCTTCAGAGTTATTGGCCTCCTCTGAAGGATGAGGCTAAGCAATCTGATGGGGCAAAACATCCCACAAAAAGGTTAATATCATCTAATAAGAACCTTATCAGATATTACCATCACAATTATAGTCAATAATCATCAATATTGGTCATCTATTAGGAAAGACCTTATTTTGGGTGAAGCATGAAAATCATTATGAAGAACTACCAAATCTACCCTTAAAAATATACCTCATTTCTAACTAATAAAATACCTCAATTTTTGTCTCACGTAGCCAAATTTTGGTCTATTAATATAGAATTCTGTATTTCTTATTTTGAATCAATTATAGCAACAGAACTAATAACTTCATTGCACTTGTGTCTATCTTTTCTAGAGCCACAGAACTAAGAATTTCGTATCCTTTGTAGCACCTGAATATCATATTTTTTATCAAAATTCTAATAATCATCCACCTTAGCAAACCAAAATATCACAGAGAAAGAATCCCTACTATCCCTGGCTAAGTTGGCGCTCCAGGTGTGCTCGCCTGCTGACAAACATGACCTAGTTGCTGAATTCTTGATGGAGGAGGTAAATGGGCACTTAAGAATGCATAAAAAATAAGTCCTCAAGCTCTAACAACATGTGAATATAAATGCAAAATGTGATCCATAACATGTGGCACCAGAACTTTCCCATCTTTTTAACCATTGTCTGTCTCACAAGTGCCAAATCCCAGGAGCCATGAAACCTAAATTGTACTATTATATGAAAAAGACTCTCAGCGGCACCTTCAGAACTGGTTCCCAATTTTACTCTCAAACACCAATTACAAAAATTCTCACACTAATCCTCATAGACTGACTGATGCATACCACCCCGCAGACCATAAACACAGCCCAAAATAGGTTCATCAAGGGGTGAATTATCTGGGAAAGTCTCTGCTTGGTCCAAAATGCCTTACAGGATGTGCGCGGAATTGAGAATGGCTATCTTATATTTCTAAACATGGAGAAGGCCTATGATCAAGTAGCATGTCCATTCCTGAGGGTGGCAATTAATGCAATTGGAATCCCCGCCCCTTTATTTCCTGGATAGATATTCTATACACAGGCCTAAGTACAATAGTCATCCTGGCAACTGATGTAAAAAAATAATTCCAATTGTACAGGGCTTCCACCAAGGCAATCCCATGTTCTTGATTTTATTTAACTTTGGTACAAACTTTCTATTGGCAGCAGCAGAAGTGAAGTTGCAGGACATCTGCCACCCCAGCTAAACCCCTAATAGTATGCAAGCATTTTTAGATGACATGGCATGGGAATCAGTTTGAAAAGTGACCTTTAAGGAGTTTCCGGGATTTCCCTTTACCAACAGGAATAATGCTAAAATTTGTATTGACAAGAAAGTAATTTTAAAATAGGGCAACCTCAATTCCCTCTACTATTGGGCCTGAATTCCGTGGCACCCACACAAACGTTTAAATATTGGTTATACTCTTCTTGGAATCTGCTCTGGGAGTTGAAGTGACAAAAAAGTGGTATTATTTAGTATGTCATCACAGATGACCTACTAGAGATATGCCCACTTGAACATTGAAGGGAGGTGCAGACGCTAAATGTCTTCATACTCTTAAAACTTTAGTATGTGTCTCACATCCTGACACTGAGACCAGGATTGGAAGGTAAAATAAGTCGCTCATCTGCACCTTCCTGTGGTCTAAGGCCCACGTGGCACCAAATAAACTGGACGTCCTGTTCAAACCCAAATGTGAAGAGATATGAAATTACTCAATTTTGGGGCACACACCAGCTGAATCTGGGCCAAAGCTTTTTTCCAGACGATGTTGTTGCATATATACTGCCCAGTGCTAGTGTGGGGCATCAACTGGGCTCTAATCCAGGGGATCCCAGAGACAATCACATCATAATTCCTTAGGGATTGGATGTTCAATCCCTGACTACCTTGAAAATTGTCAAGAACCCCACTATTAGAGACTATGCAACAGGGAGGTGAGGTTGGGTGATTGGTCATTCACACATGTGCTTCAAACTGAGGATACAATATGGCAGGGCCTTGAAGCCAAATGGCCAGCAATGGCCATGGCTATGATGTGGGAAAAATAAGATCATATTGAGAATGTATTCACTGACAAAGAAACCAAATCCTTATTAATAATTTGCCAATTGTTGTTGGGGAACACCCCCTGTTGGGATTTTTTCCCATATTCCCAGCCTGCTAGATTACCTGGTGTCACTAGGGAAAATTCCCTAAGGCGAAGTGAATTGGAAAACGGTTGGCCCAGTTTTGGAGGAACTACGTTCAGGGGATTTTGGGATAATCACCTGGTCATATCCATTGGGGATCAATATGGATGAATACCTAATATCTCATTGGGTGGAGTGGCCGAAAAAATAGGGGCATCTGATAGTGATTAACTATCAGGTGTATCAATTGGGATTATCAGGTTTCATCACCAACTGATTGGGAATGAATGGTGAGTTGCGAGGTGAGTGATGCCACTTGCAACTAGCAAATCGATTGGTTGGTGAAGTGACCTGCCATAATGGGTAAAAAGTCCCATTACTTAAGCAGGTCGCTAGCCAATTATGGTTGGTTTGCTTAGATCGAGAGGAAAACGTTAGGGACACATTTCTGACTCTTTCTGTTTGAGGTCTTAAGGATGTAAAATGATGGAATCCTAGCCAGGATGGGGAAGACCATCACTGCTGAGACGAGGAAGGGTGATTAAATGGAAATGGCTGCTGTCTCATTGAAGAAGTGTCAACTGAGGGTTAGACAGCTGAATCCCCTACTATATAATTCTCTAGGATTCACTATTATAAAAACATTACCATTACCAAGAGATTAACATACATTAAAACATTATTATTAGTTTTATTGTAGATTCAGTTATAGTTAGACTATCAGCATCCAGTGTGAAGTTCCATCTCAAGGATATTATTGCAGAAGGCAATAATTGGAAGACTCTCAGAGAGAAGAGTAGATATCTGAGCGGGGATCTAGAGATTAAGGAAACCACAAATCAGGGATAGCTGCCACTATGTGTTGGGCCAGAAGAGACTGTCATCAGGAAATCTGGATGAGGATTTAGTGGACAGTAATATAGGGAACGAATCCCTACTAGTATGACTTATCAAGTATTTAATCGGAAGTACTGGCAAAAGCATTAGGCCAAATAATAGTTCATACTCAACTACGGACAATAGTCTCCATACTATTATTGGATAATATATTCTATACACCACAGAGTGCATGAGGAAACCAAACCTGTGAATTAAAAAGGTTACTGGGTTGATGACCAATAATCAATTCTTAAGTAAATTTTTACAAGTTGGTGCTCACTACAGGGGGTAGTTGAGTGAAGAATTTATTAACAATGTCATATAAAGAAGAGATGTGCAAGTTGTGGACTAAAATCACCACAGTGAATCAGAATGTCTTAAACTCAGCGGACCATTGGGAGTTTGTGGATTTGGAAGAACGAGTCATCAAGGTGGAGGAAGGAGTAGAAAACGTAGCCAACTTTGAAAATGAGTTACTTGGCAAAGTAAACTCGTTAAAGAAATAAGGAGACCTCGTTTGAGAGGTCCTACTTCTAAAAATGGAGTGAGAAGCGGATTGCATTTGTTTGAGAAAGTTTGGAGTGGATATTGAGAAGTTGATGAAAGAAGTAGAGGACTTGAAAGCCCAAAGATGTGCATTTGAGCCTGATATGTCCAGTGATGCCAAAGAGAGAAGTCCTCATATGATACTTGGGAAGACAAATACCCCAAGAAATATGCCGCCCACCTTTAATGCTATTTTGGAGATGACGCCTGAAGTCACTCCACAAGTGAACTGAGTAGCTGAACTGAGAGTATCAGCCTGAAATGACTTGAAGGAATTTAAGCAACACTGAATTGCTGACATTTCATTGGGATAACGCCCCAACATTTTTCTGACTATTCAACATGACCATGAATGGATATGGGGATTGTCAAAAGGCGTTGACAGTCATGAACTGTTTGGACACAGACTGCCAGAAGAAGTCCAAGAAAATTGCAATTATCACTGTGCAGGGGTTGTACCAGCTGACGAGGATGCCCCAGGGTCTTTGTAATGCACCCACAACGTTCCAGAGGGCCATGGATGTGATATTAAGTGACCTGAAGTTGTTGTTCATCCTGGTATATCTTGATGATATCATTGTGTTCAGTAGAACGTTTACTGATCACCTGCACCACTTGGAGGAAGTTTTTAAGAGACTGTCCGCGGCTAACCTGAAGATCAAGCCAAGAAAGTGCCACTTCTTCAAGAAAGAGCTGGAATACCTGGGATTTGTGATTAATGCAAATGGATTGCAGCTGCAACCCCAAAAGATAGCAGCTATAGAGCGCATGGCTGTTCCAAAAAGTGTCCAAGACATCCAAGTATTCCTTGGGATGGTCAGATACTACAGAAGATTTATTTGGGATTTTGCCCAAATAGCTGAGCTTTTGTTTCATTTATCAAAGGATCCAAAAAAAAGGATTTGTATGGAATGAAGAGGCCCAGGACTCCTTAGATGAGTTATGCCAGTCTCTGATAAATTCGCCAATCCTGAAATATCTGAATTTCTATCAGGAGTTTATCATTCAAACCAATGCTTTGCTGACAGCGATTGGCGTCATACTGAGACAAGTAGATGAACTTGGGGATGAGCATCTGGTGGCATATGTGAGCTGGACACTCTCAGCTGCTGAGAGGAATTACACCGTGACTGAGCATGAATGCCTTGCAGTCATTTACGCCTGTAAGCAGTTTTGGGTGTATGTCCATGGAACGCACTTTAAGGTGGTGATGGACCACTCTTTGCTGCGTTGGCTGCGCAATCTACAGGAACTGGAAGGACAACTGGCCCAATGGGCACTTAAGCTACAGGCTTACAATTATGAGATAGTCCACCAAGCGGGGCTTCTCACCAGAATGTGGATGGCTTATTGCAGTTACCAATGGTCCAGTTGGTATACCCGCAGGCGGATGAGCTATTCCAGAGAATGGTCAAAGGAAGAATTTGGGGATGAGCCCCAAGAAATCTAAGGTGCGCTTCAAAAAGTGATGTAAAACACCAAGACTATGGATGACAAGTATTTAAGATGATAAATGGGAAGCAGCTATTATTCCCAAACCATCAGAAAGAGCAGCGATAGTATAGGCAGCTCACAAGGTTGTTGGGCATGGAGGCCTGAGAAAAACAACTGACCATATTCACCAGTATTATTACTGGGAATCAATTAACTACAATGTTGCGGATCATCTGGCTTGTTGCATGGAATGCCAGCTGCATAAATCGCACAAGAATACAACTGGATACTGACTGGTCCAACCTGGATTTACTTGGCACACAGTGTCCATCGATGTGATGGGACCGCTGGCAATGAGCACAGGAGGATTCAAGTACATCATAGTATCCATCAACCACCTGATGAGATGGGTCAAAATGTAAGCCCTAAACAGAGTTGACGCTACCAGTACTGTAAGATTCATTTTGGATCAAGTAGTATACTGGCATGGATGTCCACAAGTTTTATTGAGTGACAATGGGACCAACTTTATGTCTCATGTGATCTCAAGGCTAAATGAAATACTGGGGATCCATGGAGTCATGTCAGTACCATACCAGCTGGAGATGAACGGACTGGTGGAATGGGTCAATGGGACACTGGCCATGACGCTGAGGAAGCTAGTTGCAGGGAGCACTTCCGCATGGGGAACATATCTGAGTTCAGTTATGTTTGCCTATATCATTAGTTAATATATATCAATGGGATGGACACTGTTTGAATTACTATACGGGAGGAAGGCCACATTGCTACCAATATTATATTCAGTAGTAGAACCTACGTTGGGGATGAGTACCAAACAATATTTGAACTGACTGACGAGTATCCTGATCAATATGCAATCACAAGCATTTGATACAAACCTTGAAGAAAAGGATACAAGCAAAATTGATGGATGGCTAGAACTGACCGGCATTAGAAGAATATTAAATAGGAGAAAGAGTTGTTTATTGCAATATGCATATTTTCAGATGAAGAAACATATTGGATGCATTGTGGTCAGGTCCATTCAAAGTAATCTCCAAGACAGCGATGAATGCTTACTCCATCAAGAATCTCTTGGATGGAAGAGTTGTAAATCAAGTCCACGCTAAGTATCTAAAGTGTTGGATCAATGAAAAAGATAAAAAAAGTGCCTAAAGGACTGATGAACCATTAAGTTGTGCATGTCCTGATGATTAGGTCAAGTCCAAAAAAGGACCTCTGAACCAATCTAGATGGTTAAGTCCGAAAAAAGGACCTCTGAACCATAAAAAACTGACAAGTTTAAGTACCCAGAACCCAGTTTGGGGGAAAAAGATGGACTGCTGAACTGAAATAAGGTCAAGTCCCATAGGAAAAAGAAGAATAAAGATATAAATTGATAAAAGATATTATGAAAAAAGCTTTTTAAAATGCATATAAAAAAGCCAATATCTTTTTATAATTTTTATTTTTTTGGTTGTCCTCAGTATAGGGATGATTCCACATATGTCACCTCTTGGGGGAGGGAGGATAGATTGTGGTAGGAAGAAACTGCCCATAAAAATTGATATGCGATTGGACACTTGCAAGGCTGAGATCTACATGAAACCACATTTGTTGCATGGATGCTGAGCCCTGAGAAAATGCAACTAGGGGAAGGAAAATTGATATGTTGGAAGAAGCCAATTGTAAAACCCTGGAGCGGGGAGGAAAACAGCAATAGAGAAAGAGGCAATTGGCAAATAACTCCCAAGTAATCCTGATAAGGCACCGGTGCCAGAAGATCTATCTTGAGCGCCTGCCAATGGGCTTCATAAAGGACACTGGACATGTGATCTAGCAGCAAAGACGGAATACTTGATGGGGTTGTCAAATCATTCCCCAGATTAACGCCATCAACAGAAGATAATAATGAGAAGCTTTGGATAAGAGGTAGTTGTGCAAAGAGCAGATTGCATCTTGCAAACAATGACTACAGGCTTCATGAAAACTAAAACTAAACAATCAATGGAAGCCAGGCAAAGCTGGAAGCTTTGTTTACCAACTTTGAAGAATTTGGCCAGCAAAGCGGAGAGCATAAGTGGCAGTATCCCGATCCAGAAGGTTGTCCAGATCAGAGGGATTCAGCACATATGTCAACGCCTCAGTGACTTGGGCCTGGAGTTCAGCGTAGGGGAGCTCAAAGTGTATGCTTTTCCCAATTGAAAGCTTAGAAACCAGAACAGTGGGTTTGTAGAATTGACTGAGTTGGAAGAGGAACTCAGGGAGCAAGTCTGACCCAGCCAAGAACAAACAATCCAAAGTGACCAGCATGATCTTCAGAGCATTGATAATGATGTTTGGAGCATCAGCGAAAGGAGCCAAATCCAGGAGGGTTTCAAAGTCCAATTCAGGAATTGACTGCAAAGGAAGAGTCAGCTGAGAGTTGTTTGAGATGATGTCCAGCCTGGTTTTGGAGGGATTGGTTACTGTTTCCAGTAATTTGACAGAAGGACTAGCCGCTTGTGTCAGACTAGGCGTATGAGTCCTGGAAGGACCATAGAAGAGGTTCCATTGAGCATCTCAACTCATCTGCTGGAAGAGGCGGAGGTCCAGATCTGACATACTGTTAAGGAGCTTCCGGTAGCGGGATTCTGAGTTTGACATATGAGCAGGACTAGAGGGGGATGTCAGAATTATATAGAAGTTGACATTATGCACTTTATAATCCATTAGGCTCCAATTTTGGGGAAATTAATCTCAAATTTAATGAGATAAGTTTTCTGAGGGAAGAAATAAAAATGACTTACAGCCAAGAGGTTATGAGCAAAATAATGAGGGTGAATAGAAATAAGTATACTTAATCAAGCCACAAAATGAACATTAAAGGCAATAGTCTCCTGTCTAGAATGAGGAGATAATCAGGAATTCAAGGATGCCAGACCAAGAATCCTGAATATGACAGTGGGTCATATACCCTGACAGGGGAAAAACCAGATCCTAGGAATAATATCATCATGAGTAAATTGATCAGCCCGGCATGACAGAAGGTTATGAGGACCACACTTTGAGTAGGCGGTAGCGAGGAGGAAGAGGAGGAATGCCATATACTGAAGGTCATCCCAAGCAGCATTGAGTATTGATGAGTGTACTCCGCTTGAACCAAATGAAGTATTCATCCAGGTGTTCAAAGAGGTGTTCTCATGCCCTTGTCCTTTTCTCTCTGGAAATCTAGGCAAGAGGGGGATGTGTTGGGATTTTTGCCCATATTCTCAGCCTGCTAGATTACCTGGTGTCACTAGGGGAAAATTCCCTGAGGTGAAGTGAATTGGAAATTGGTTGGCCCAAGTTTCAGAGGAACTATGTTTAGGGGATTCTGGGATATTCGCCTGGTCATATCCATTGAGAACAATATGAATGAATACCTAATATCTCATTGGGTGGAGTGGCTGAAAAATAGGGGCATCTGATAGTGATTAACTATCAGGTGTACCAATTGGTATCAGTCAGGTTTCATCACCGACTGATTGGGAATGAATAGTAAGTTGTGAGGTGAGTGATGCCACCTGCAACTAGTGAATTAATCAGTTAATGAAGTGACCTGCCATAATGGGTAAAAAGTCCCATTACCTAAGAAGGTCGCTAGCCAATTATGGTTGGTTTGCTTAGATTGAGAGGAAAACGTTAGGGACACATTTCTGACTCTTTCTGTTTGAGGTCTTGAAGATGTCCAATGATGGAATCCTAGCCAGGATGGGGAAGTCCATCGCTGCTGAGATGAGGAAGGGTGATTCAATGACAACAGCTGCTGTTTCATTGAAGAGGTGTCAACCAAGGGTTTGACGGCTGAATCCCCTACTATATAATTCCCTAGGATTCATTATAATAAAAACATTACCATTACCAAGAGATTAACATACATTAAAACATTATTATTAGTTTTATTGTAGATTCGGTTATAGTTAGACTATCAGCATCCAGTATGAAGTTCCATCTCAAGGATATTATTGCAGAAGGCAATAATTGGAAGACTCTCAGAGAGAAGAGTAGAGATCTGAGTGGGGATCTAGAGATGAAGGGAACCACAAATCAGGGATAGCTGCCAACTGTGTGTTGGGCCAGAAGAGACTGTCATCAGGAGATCTGGATGAAGATTGAGTGGACAGTATTATAGAGAACAAATCCCTACTAGTACAACTTATCAAGTATTTAATTGGAATTACTGGCCGAAGCATTGGGCCAAATTATATTTTGAACTCAACTACAGATAATAGTCTCCATACTAATATTGGATAATATATTCTATACAACGCGGAGTACATGAGGAAACCAAACTTGTGCAGTAAAAAGGTTAATGGGTTTACAACTGATAATCAACCCAAAGTAAATTTTTTCACCCCCTCCATTAAAAAAACCACCTAAGCCTCCCTCTCACCCCCAATTCCTTAATGGATGGGAGGAGGAAGGTCATGACACCAAATAAAATTTAGGGATTGGTTATGGGCCTCAATAACAAACTATTGACCTCCAATTAACGCTCCACCACCTGGAATATTTTACACCAGGCAATAAAAATAGGTGAACACTGCAGCCAAAGTACTATAAAAGGACTGCCAGTGTGCACCAAACCTGATGCAGATATTGTCCACCATTATTTAAAAATGCAGTATATTGGAAGATTAAGGTCAATTATGAGACTATTGCTATCTGTCAAGCATAAGCTGCCAGATATACACCCTCTCATAACCTCTTTTTTTCTAAGACCTTAGAAATCATCTGATCCAGCTCTGAGCCTTCCTCTACCATTATTGTATACAGTTTGTAAACTTGGTAATTGTGGCCAAAAAATTGAGCCACAAGAGCCCCCAATATATGGGAATTTTGAAGAAGATAATTTTGATTTTCACTGATTAGCTCAAATGGATCTCTAAATTTTTGCACCTAGTATCCAGATGTTTTTGAGCCTCAAAATTGGCTTTCACACCTAGATTGATTCTTAAATGTGTTGAGTCCACACTTAAACTAAAGATTAAATGGCATTTAAGCCTTCTGTCATTTTAATTAAGACTAGCAATGTTTAATTGCTAACTAAGAATGTTTGGCAAGGTCTCAGTTTTCAGCAGTCATTCCCAGTTTTTCTCACTGGTCAAAACCCTTATTTTTACCATCTCTTTTGCCATTATTATAAAATTTAATCTCTTTAATAAAGGTATGGAGTTTGAAAAACTGGGCCAATCCTTACAAAAGTAAAATGGGACCTAAGTTGGAGAATCATAATTTTAAAAAAATACAATAAAATTTGTCCAGTAGTTTCAAAATTTATTTGTGAAAAAACATAAAAAAACAAACAAAATATAAAGATCAAATTGAGAACCTTTTCTTTTTTCACAATCAGTTAATGATATAAAATAATAAGGAATTGGTTATAAATATAAAAGCCAGGACTATATAAAGTAATTTTTCATATAAAAATAACTATATATATACACTTTTTTTGTATGTTAGAAAAATCATTTTAAGTATAAAGGCTATCTTATAAAGTTTTTATACGATTTTAATCATCCTTATAGCTTACTTTTGATGATTTTTAGTATGATTAAAGAAAAAACGCTTTTTATAATATGAAAATTAGATATAAAATGTATAAAATAGTTGTATAAATTATATGACAACTATATCTTAAATATAGATAAATAATTTTTCTCTGTATATAAATAAAGTTCTAAGTGGGTTTTGCTTGTCCACAATAGTCTCTTAATCTAACAAACCCTTTTTAATGATATTACATTTATAGAATTTATCTAGGAGAAGGTTTTCCTCCTTATTAGATAGTAGTGGAGTAAAAATAAATAAAGCTATTATGAAAACTCTTTTTGTGTAATAATATGACTAACTCTCAATGTAAACCCATGTTCTAGGGAAGCTAAAAAACTTAAATCAGCATCAGACAGATATCAACAAATTTAAAATGGCATATACTCAATCTCTGCCTGATTTAGATTTTGGATCAAAGCGTTGATTAATTATTTAGCTATACAACAAATTAATTTTCTTTACCCCAGTTATCTATATAGTAAATTACTTATCTATAAACTATTTATATAAAATAACATATCTTTTAACCATTTATTTTTAGAATAAACTATCTATATGTATAGTAAATCTTAGGGGGATCTATATCTCACTGCATTAATAGTTTCTACTGAACTTATTTCAATTTACCTTTACATGCTCATAGCAGTATAGTAATAAAACATCATCTACCTAAGTTTTGATATTAAACTAGATATCTCTAAAAGAAATCTGATCAACAATTAAATTTTTTACAGTTTTAATTTTAAATTTATTGTGGGGAAGGCTGACCATGGGATGGACACTTCCAAATATGACTCAGGAAAGATAAACTTAGTACCAGGGGAGGCACCCTAGAGAAGCGATGCTATCTCTTGTTGCCAGCGGGAACGCCACTTATGGGGAGGGGGAGGGAACGTGTGAAGGGGCCGTAGCCACTATTGAGCACATGTGGAGGAAGGGGTCTGATTTGATGAACCAGACTGGGAACCAGGAGGAGACCAGCTGTCGGTGATGCGGTGGGAGATATCCAAACATCCACGCTTGAAAGTGGTCCACCAAATGAGACCAGAATCTGTGGACAGCTTCTGGGAGGGTGGGATGGAGCCAGCGATGGCATCCAAGACAATCGTGTGGATAGTCCACATGGTGATTGCAACCACCAGAGCACGGAGGGAGGGTGGAAGGGGGAGGCCATTGATGAAGCAAACATATCTCTTGACAGACTGAAGGGATGCATTTGATCCTGGCCCAGCAGACGTTGGACTTCGCGCCATATCACTTTAGAGGTGGGGCACTTCTCCAGGCGGTGGAACAGCGTTCCATACTGGCCACACACGACACAGGATGAGTGTAAAGCGTTAGAGCGCTCAGCTGTATGATACACCCACCTCAGGCAGCGCCACACATGGGAGCGGACTTGAGGCTGCAACAGAGGATGGTGTGTGTATTTCCAGATAGTCTTTTGGGTCTCAGTGGAATAAGGATGTCCATCATGTCCAGGTAGTCCACCCTGGATAGGACTTGGGGTCAAATGGGGATCACGCCATCATGGATGGGTAGCCCCTGTACCTCTTGTGTGAACTGAGGAGAGGGGCGGCCTCTTTGGGTTGTATGTCCACTAATACAAATTCTCCACCCTGCGCTTTACATGGAGAGTAGGATTCGTTTGTAGTGGGTTTTAGTCCCGTGAGGACCTGTGGCTGATGTGTGTGATGCGAGGTATTTCATCAGGGAGTGGGGGTTTGATGGATTGTTGAGGCCCAAGGCTTGGGAGAAGTTGGAGCGGGCCGCGCAGGGACCAGTGTTGGGATGGGAGTGTAGGAGCGGTGATGGCCGCGATCCAGGTGCCCAGGATCTTGGCAGCATGGGCTTTGAAGTCAAGCAGGCCCATGCCACCTTGATGATGAGGGCCAAACATGACCTCTAGCTGTACTGGTGGAGGGTGGCCTGACCAAAGCCATCCTTGCAGCAAAGCATACAGGGATTTGAAGAAGCTTGGGGAGAAGGGGATGGCGTGGGCTCTAAACCAGACTTTGGATAGGAGCATAGAGTTGGCAAGAACAACCCTGCCAGTGAGGGTAGTAGGGTGGGCTCTGAGAGAGGCGATTCGCTTCGTCAAACTGTCCAGTATATGGCACTCCATTACTGCTGACGCATATCCGCCTGCCTCCATCCACACGCCCAGATGGCGCACCGGTCCTATGGTAGGGCGTGGCACGAAGGGGAGCACCAGTGGAGCAGTGTGTGTTGAGTTAGTAAGGTGTGGACGTGGGCGAGCAGATGGGCCAGGTTGGGAACTAATTGCTGGGGCCCAGCAGTTCTGAAACTGACCAAGGAGGATGATTTTGGTTTTGGAGGCATTCAGTGCCGCGTTGCTTACCCAGGAATATTCCTGGATGAGGGCTTCAAGCGCGCATGCATCTTTGTTATTAGACACCCCCACCACGCAATCATCTGCAAATGCCATCATCTTGACTGGGGTTTGGCCTGGCACATGGACCCCAGTGAGTTGGGCATTCACATTTCGCAGTAGTGGGTCAAGGCTGAAGTTGTATAAGAGTGGGCTGAGGGGGGTCCCCTTGTCACAGGCCCCTTTGAGGGCGGACTACTTCCGTTAGGAAGCCTGGGCCACGCACTGCCATTGTCACAGATTCCGTGAGCAGCATCACCCAGTTTATGAAGCAGGGGGTTAGGCGGAATTGATGGAGGCAGGCCCTTAGGTATTCCCAGTTTACTCTATCATAGGCCTTTTGTTGGTCCAAGAATACAAGTGCCCCAGAGGCTGTGGACTGACACACATTAGCCACAGAGTGCACGTTATCCCAAATCAACCTTCTGGGGATGAAACCGAATTATTCTGGGGAGATGGTGGCAGATGCTACAGTCCCTAAATGGTTAGCCATGATTTTGGTTAAAATTTTGGTGTCTGTGTTTGTTAGAGAAATGGGGCGCCAGTTGGCTAAGTCAAGCCTATCCCCTTTCTTGAAGAATGTGACAGTAAAGGCCTCATGTCCTCCTGGTAGGAGGCACGTTTCCAACAGGCTTTGGTTGAGTGAGGCTAGCAGCAGTGGGGATATATATTTAAAATATTTTTTGTAGAACTCATATGGAATGCCATCTGGGCCTGGGCATTTTTGGTTTGGCACACCGCGAATGGCTGTCCATAATTCGTTTGGAGTAATTAAATTCATTATTTCTGGGTATCGGAAAATGGTGCAGATATGAGCTTGGTCGAGTAATTCCGCCACTTCAGCAGGCTGAATTGGTTCAGCTTGGTATAACTTGGAGTAATATCTTTGCGTTTTGATTGCCACTTCGGCTGGTGTGTCCACAACTAATTATCCAATCTTCACACCTGTGTGCAGGCCACACTCTGGCGTGGTGCAAAAATTTTTTTTAAAGAAGTATGCGGTGCACTTGTCACCTTTAGTGATGCGTGAGGCCCTGTATTGGACACAAACCTGATGTTTGTGTTGCCTTTCGAGTGCGTTGAGGTGGGCGGCTGCCTCCACCCACTTCTGGCCCCATGCAGGGCTATATCCTGTGGCTGGAATGTTGGACTCCAAGTGGGCCAATTCTGCCAGCGTGCATGAGATAACCGCCGATGTGGCTCATGAGCGCCTGGAGGAGAGATGGCGATAGTGGCGGATGGTGTCTTCTTTGAAAGTTGCCCATGTGGAAATGGGGTCCGCACAAAACGGTGCAACATACAATTTTACCAAAGTTGCCTCTTCCACCCATGTGGAAAATCCTGGCGACGCGAGCTCGGGGGGGCGGATTTTGCACCAATGTGGGGCCTTTGCAACTGTGACAGGTAAGTGGTATGTTATCGAGACCAGTCAGTGGTCAGAGAATTCCATTTTCACAGTTTTGAAGTGGGAGATGTGGGGTTGGAATTTCGCCATATTAGAATAAGGTTGATGCAGGTCATGGACCTTAATTGGCCATTGTGGACGTGGGGACACGTCATGTTTTCAAGCAGTGGGGCATGTCATGGCAGCGCATCCATTAACCTAAGGGTGGCTTTTAGAACGCGTAGTTCTACGTGACCCTGTGGGGCGTGGGGTGATGGCAGCCACCGGTCCATTGGTGAGGTTAGCCAACAGTTCATGTCACCAACTAGGAAAGAATTGGGGGGTAGTGGGAGGGATTTGACCAATGAGAAAAATTTCTGACGCTCGTGTGCACCATTTGGGGCGTAAATGTTGACAATTGTGTGCACAACATCGGCCCACGAGAAAGTGACAATGAGCACTCAGCCATTTAGGAATGTTTCTGAGGATGTGAATTTAAAAAAATTGTTTTTCCAAATTAGCACCCCACAGTGCTTCAACCAAAAGGATAGGGATGGGAGGAGCATTGTTTATCAAGCTTCCTCAGAACCTCATAGACAGTAGGACTCCTGGATGGCCAGGATATTCACGGGTAAATTGTGTTGTAAAAAACTCAGTTTCATAGCCTGGGATGGGGAGGCCTTGAGTCCAGCGATATTCAGCATCATCTAGAGTGAAGGTTTCCCCCATTGCACCTTAGGTGCGAGGGGTGGGCCCCCAGGCCCACCAGCCTCTTCAAGGTCCCCACAGGCTTTCACAGCAGCATGGGTGTTAGCAGCAATGCTATTGGGGTTTTTGTTAATTTTTGTGGAAAGAGTCGCGTTGGCTTTTGCCTTCACTTTTTGTTTTCTCGACGTCAGATGAATTTTTTGCGGTGCAGATAAGTTTGGTACACCATCGAGCAGGGCAAAAAAAAATTTTCAGTTGGGATAGGTCCTAAGTCAGTTTCAACTGGAGCTTGGGTGCAGCGATTGGGTGAGATCAAATCTCCCATCAGATCCTCAGATTGAGTAGCCCACTTGGCATGGGCCTCCCAATCTGATTGGGTGATGGATTCCCAAGTTGCTTCCACCGCGAAGGTCTCCATGTCCTCCTGGCATTGTGAGTGTGGGATGGTGGTGGTGGCCTTGGCCGCTTCCTTGGCCGCAGCCCTACAGGCCTGCTTGGCCTTCTTCCTCTTCTGCGGGGAGATGGGCTTTACCAATAGGTAGCAGCCTTGTGCTCCCCACAGGAAAGCCTCCTTGGTGCTTGCAGTTGGTTCATAGTGCGCCTCTCCGCTGGCCATGGCTGCTGAGGGGTGCTCTTGAAATGTGACGCCTCCTTGATGGGGCATGCATGCACCTTATGGCCAAACACATCACAGTGGGTGCAAATGGGGGGCGCGCTGTCCATGGTTATCCAGAATGGGTGGGTGGTATGCCCTGCAATGTCAATAAAGGTGGAGTGCGGGATCTGGGTTAGGTCCTTCACAATCTCCTCAGTTGGGGTCAGAACTGTGATGGCTTTGCCAGTGCACAGGTGTGGCATCAGCGTGAAACGTTGCATTTTGAAAGGTTGTATTTCACCGTATATGGCGAGACCATCTTTCAGGTGTTGCTCCAAAATGTCACATTTTACCGTAGTAGGCAAAAAGTCAAATGTGAGGAAAATTTGGTTTGATTTTGTCCATCTGGTGCATTTAGTTTTGATGACCCATTGCCCTTCAGGGAAGTTGACCACTATGCGCACCGCTGCAGCCTCATCTGCTGCTATTTTGCTTTTGAAACCTAGGTCCAGCCAACTGCGCAACATGGAGTGAGGTGCAACATACACCGCGGTCAGGAAAATTTTGTGTACATCTTCACAAAATTTTTCCCATAAGGCTGTTTTTTGATGTCCAGATACACACGGACTCTGAATTCCACCAACAAAAGTGGCTGGGAGTGTGGCGTGTTGATGTACTGGTTGCATCGTGCTTGCCACATGAGTATCTCTGGGGAAATTGTGACCGCCAGTTTTTTGAGATTTTTGTCTATTCCACCAGATTATCTGGGGCGTTTTTGAACGTTAGAGGCTGCAGGCCTTCCGCCTGCTCCTCTTGCCTTGCTTGCCCAACTGCTCCCAGACATGGGCGCAGACTAATCTCCTCTGTGAGATTATCAAACTAGATTTAGTCTTGAATTGAATAGGTTGCAAAAGTGTTTGCAATGAGAAAGAAAAGTTTTAAATTTTTTACAGTTTTCTGTATTTATATATTTAATATAAATATCCTACAACCTATCAAATGGCGCCATAATAAATATATTCAGTATCTCTATATTTGATGGTTATAAATTAGTTTAAAAGTTTTAGCAAATTTTCAGGTGTTTCACTGAACATAGATACCTAATTACAGCAGGTACCCAATAAGGGCTTTCACTTATTTGGTATTGTTAGGTTGAAAAAGAACTAACCATTTACCTAATGTTAAGTATTATAAGAACTAGATATATCTTTTAGCTGGACATTGTTCAGAGTTTTCTGAAAAATTCTATTTACCATAATACTGTAATACTATTATTGCACTTTGTCATTTAACTCTTAAATCAAAATTGTCAAGAATGGCTTTTCACATGACATGGATTGGCAGACTAATAAGTTGTGACCATACCAATGTAGAAAATTGACATGTAACCTTAATGACTTATCAATAGTTGTTTAAGAGCCAATCAAAATGTTCCAAAAATAATCATAGTTAATTGACTTAATTATGCCTCTGATAATTCAGGGGTACAGGAAAATCTGATTCCTAAAATTTAGATTATTTTATAATTTGACTGATGGTGTCCTAACACCATGAGTTAATCAGACCTTGTGAACTTATATTTCTTTTAACTTTAAAAATTATTTTGTTGAGTTAGAGTTTTGATCAATTAAAGCTTATAAACGTGGCTAAACAAACATCTGACATTATGATTTCATTACAAATTAAGTCAATATACTACCCAGAATTTCAACGTGTGTGGGACTAATTGGAAATGCAAGGCCCTGCTAATAGCCCTGATGTCAAGTTTGGTAGATTAAAAAATAAAATTAATGAGAACTCATGGGCTTAAACTAATATATATTATAAAAAGGGGAAAGAGAACCAACTAAAAATATGCACTAAAAAGTATAAGATTTTGAAAAAATACACTAAAAAGTATGATATAATCATCAAAAAGTATGCTTAGCCAATAAAAAAACCTTTTTGAAGTCACCATAATTTAAATTGACATAAGAATTTTGTTATAAATACTAATAAGAGCATATATTGAATTGGGTCCAAGTGTAAACTGTAAGCAACTATGAGCACACAGTGATGAGTACATATATATAGATTCTTTTTGTTTAAAAATTCTTTATTCAGGAGACTGTATGAGATAAAGGTGTAAGTTCATAAAAGAAAACTGGATTTAAAATTGATAATTCATGTCATTATTAGGTTTGTAATTTAAACATATTTTACTTTCTTTTACCGCTCAAAGTCACTTTTGAGCACCTTTAAATTTTAAGTTTTATTTATCCAAAGCCATCTGCCCAAACCTATTCTTTGATGTCCTTGGCTCCGCCGCCTGCCACCCCAGTGTGGGGCAGCAGTGCACCCTCATCTAGCATTTTCTGCCCCATGGGCAAGCACGTTCGGATGGGCTCAAACAGCCTGCCCACTGCTTCCAGCCGTTTTGTCCCCCCATGGGACTTAGCGCTCCACCTGGCGCGCGTCCACCCTTCTCGCCCCCATCCTCTCGCCCTCCCTCGCTCCACCATTTGCTATTGCCTCAGAGTGGACTATGGGCATTTGTTCCCATATGCCAATAAGGCAATTATTGACCTAGCCACTGCAGCCTTTGCGCCAGCTGGCTTTATTGACTTCCGCCCTTTTAAGGGCTACTTTGACATTGTGTCTTAATCTGAGGAGGATGATGAAGCAGTAGCACAAACTCCTCTAATTTATAAATAAAACCCATTCCCACAACCTGTACTCGCCTCCCTTCAGACACCACGCTGGTGGTTTCCTTTGAAAATCTCCCATCCCACCTTCCACCCCAGGTTTTTTATGACCAGTTGGTCACAGGGCTTATGGCTTATGGCACTCAGCCCAACCTTATCTTTGCCATTCCATCTGGTGCAGAGCGCCTTGCTGCTCCTCATGCAACAGCCACCATCATCCCATGCCACTCTACCATAGCCCAACAAATACCACCCCGCGCTAGTGTGGTTGCAGTGCCTGATCATTTCTTTTGGGCTCAGGTCAATAATGGTAGGCAGATTTGTTCCTCTGCTTTGGCCTTGACCATGCAAAAAGCATGCCCTCAGGCCAATTCCGCGGCTGCGGCTTCTGAGCCCCCTCTGGAGGTTCAGTATGGGGCGCTTTGCTGCCCCCTCCCACCCTCCAATCTCGTTCAGTGGCCTGTGTGGAAAATCAGCCCCCCCCAAAACCTCCAGCCTCACTCTCCCACCTAAATCCACCCCAGCCAATCAGAGCAATGCTTGGACCACCATTGGCACCCAAGCAGCTGCCCATTCGCCTAATCCCACCCACCCAAATTTGAACGCCACTATTCCAGTGAACCAAAATCCATGGAATCTATTGGCTGAGACTGATGAATCAGGTAATGTCCTCATAGGTAAGCATACAGGTCAACCTCTCTGCCAATTTGATTATGGTCAGGCAGAATTTTTCCTTCCCAACTTTGATGAAACCCCTACCCCTTGCCATTTCGCTCCTCTACCCAATACAGCCCCCTTCCAAAGTGACCACCAGCTCACCTTAGCTGCAGTGGCCTCTCCTCAGTGCCCAAAACCACGCACCGCGGTGGCGCAGCCAGTGGCTCAGTTCCAGCATGGCCTGCCCACCCTCTTCTTCCCCCACTGACTTTCCTGAATCTGCCTGCAGTGACATCTCAAAACTATTTGATGATGCTGAAGTTGCTGTTATGAATGTTGCATCACTTGCTTCATTCAACCCCTCAGCCAAAATCACCTGCCACAGTATCTCCCTTTTCACCCAACTTCCTAAAGCCCACAAAGAAGCCAAAATTCTCCTTGCAGCTTTTGTTGAAACACTTTCCCATCATTATCTTGATGAGGAAGTGGAAAACTCTTACTATGCTGACCTCCACCCCCACTATGTGAATGCCCCAACGCCCTGGCTCTCTGCTCTGGTCTGGTACTGTAACCAACATCCCATGATCAAGGTGGGTCCTTCTGAAAACCAACCCCCCAACCCCTTCTCACCCTCTGCCATAGTGGGTTAGTGGTTTCCGCTTCCCACTTGGTTAGTAAATTTATTTTGTCATTTTGGGTGTTGTGATTTGGTACTGTCCATCCCCTGGTCAGCATACCTTGAATAAATTGAAAATTTATACATATATATTAAGGCAAGATTACAATAGAGCTACATTTTATATCTACCCTTATGTTAAGTTGCATCTAAGCCTTCACCAAATGTGGATTTATAGGTCTTTTATTGCAGTAATATTTATCCTACATGTTCACAAAGTACAATCAGTGCTCACTATTATATTTATTGTCTTATGTTATGTACGTGAGTGTTCATTATCAATAAAATTAATTATGTTTTTATCTCTTTCTACATTGTGGGTTAGATATCATAAAGAGTGGACCTCAGTTCAGTGCAGCCTTTTAATGTACTGGTTGTTGATATATCTGTTAATTCAGTATTGTCTGTTGCTTGTGATCACTTTATATGTGGTGTCTTGTATGATTGTTTGGTCCATGAATGCTCTTATCTTTTGTGCATGCATAAGTCTGTATGTAGAGAGTGTGTTATAGTGTGTGTGCTGGGGACTGAATAACCCAGTCTGTGCTGTGGTGTATAGTAATAGCCAGCTTGAATGTGTTCCATAAAGTTGATAATTAAATACTAATTATTTACTGATGACTACCTGCAACTTTGCTTTAAAGGATTCTACTTGAGGCCTGTAAAGGGTCATATAAATTTATATAATCTTATCAATGAAATGATATGTTTTGAGCAATTTAAAAAAATGGTCATGACCATCATGTTGATCATGTAATAATCAACCTTAAAAATGCACTAAAAATTATATATAATTACCTTTCTTTTACCGCTCAAAGTCACTTTCAAGCGATTTTAAATTTAAGTTTTATTTATCCACAGCCGTCTGCCCAAACCTATTCTTTGATTTCCTTGGATCCACCGCCTGCCATCCCAGTGTGGGGCAGCGGTGCACCCCCTAGCATTTTCCACCCTGCGGGCAAGCGCGTTCAGATGGGCTCAAACAGCCCGCCCACTACTTCCAGCCATTTTGTCCCCCCACGGGACTTAGCACTCCATCTGGCGCGTGTCCACCCTTCTCACCCCCATCCTCTCGCCCTCCCTTGCTCTGCCATTCGCTATTGCCTCAGAGTGGACTATGGGCGTTTGTTCCCATATGCTGATAAGGCAATTATTGACCAAGACACTGCGGCCTTTGCACCAGCTGGCTTTATAGACTTCCGCCCTTTTAAGGGCTACTTTGACGTTGGGTTCCAATCTGAGGAGGATGCTGAAGTGGCAGCACAAACTCCTCTAATTTATAAATAAAACCCATTCCCACAACCTGTACTCGCCTCCCTTCAGACACCACGCTGGTGGTTTCCTTTGAAAATCTCCCATCCCACCTTCCACCCCAGGTTTTGTATGACCAGTTGGTCGCAGGGCTTATGGCTTATGGCACTTAGCCCAACCTCATCTTTTCCATTCCATCTGGTGCAGAGCGCCTTGCTGCTCCTCATGCAACAGCCACCATCATCCCATGCCACTCTACCATAGCCCAACAAATACCACCCCGCGCTAGTGTGGTTGCAGTGCCTGATCATTTCTTTTGGGCTCAGGTCAATAATGGTAGGCAGATTAGTTCCCTCTGCTTTGGCCTTAACCATGCAAAAAGCATGCCCTCAGGCCAATTCCGCGGCTGCGGCTTCTGAGCCCCCCTCTGGAGGTTCAGTATGGGGCGCTTTGCTGCCCCCTCCCACCCTCCAATCTCGTTCAGTGGCCTGTGTGGAAAATCAGCCCCCCCCAAAACCTCCAGCCTCACTCTCCCACCTAAATCCACCCCAGCCAATCAGAGCAATGCTTGGACCACCATTGGCACCCAAGCAGCTGCCCATTCGCCTAATCCCACCCACCCTATCGAACGCCACTATTCCAGTGAACTAAAATCCATGGGATCTATTGGCTGAGACTGATGAATCAGGTAATGTCCTCATTAGTAAGCATACAGGTCGACCTCTCTGCCAATTTGATTATGGTTAGGCAGAATTTTTCCTTCCCAACTTTGATGAAACCCCTACCCCTCGCCATTTCGCTCCTCTGCCCAATACAGCCCCCTTTCTAAGTGACCACCAGCTCACCTTAGCTGCAGTGGCCTCTCCTCAGTGCCCAAAACTATGTACCGCGGTGGCCCAGTCAGTGGCTCAGTTCCAGCATGGCCTGCCCACCCTCTTCTTCCCCCTCCCTGACTTCCCTGAATCTGCCTGCAGTGACATCTCAAAACTATTTGATGATGCTGAAGTTGCTGTTATGAATGTTGCATCACTTGCTTCATTCAACCCCTCAGCCAAAATCACCTGCCACAGTATCTCCCTTTTCACTCAACTTCCTAAAGCCCGCAAAGAAGCTGAAATTCTCCTTGCAGCTTTTTTTGAATCACTTTCCTGTCATTATCTTGATGAGGAAGTGGAAAACTCTTACTATGCTGACCACCACCCCCACTATGCGGATGCCATAATGCCCTGGCTCTCTGCTCTGGTCTGGTACTGTAACCAACATCCCATGATCAAGGTGGGTCTTTCTGAAAACCAACCCCTAACCCCTCCTCACTCTCTGCCATGGTGGGTTAGCAGTTTCTGCTTCCAACTTAGTTAGTAAGTTTTATTTTGTCATTCTGGGTGTTGTGATTTGGTACTGTCCATCCCCTGGTTGGCATATGTTGAATAAAATTGAAAAATTATATATACTTATCTTTAATATATATAAAAAACACTATAAATCAAGGTTTCTCTTAAAAATAAAACTAGCAATTTAAATTTTAACATGGAGTTTCTATTAAAAAAAGGTAGTTCCAATAAGAAATAAAAATTTTAAGATACTTCAAGTAATTATAATATGTGAAAGGCAGTTTATAATTTCAACATAATGAGTTAATTTATAAAATAATTTAAATTTGAGAAAGATTTCAAAGGTGTTTTAAAAACCCAACAAAACCACATTTATAAAATTGGTATTATGTGAAGCTTGGGTGTTGGAATATCAATTATATAAAGACATTTTTAAAATTATGTTACACCAATAAAAATTGTAAAAATATATCTATAATATATATAAAAGACAATACTAACCAAGTTTTCTCTTAAACTACAAAAGCTAGGAGTTTTTTTGATATAAATGATCTTCTCTAAATTTTTAGTTTTTTAAGAAACCATTTATTTTTAGAGTTCTATAGGATGTGAAAAAGCAGTTTAAATTATTTAATTAAGTTCTATTTAGACAGTTCAAGTTTAAAAACATATACAAAATTATTTTACAAAACAACAAACCTATTTTATAAACAGTTATGTATATGCAGCTTGAGCTTAGTATATGGATTAGTGAGGGTTTTTATACAAAATCTTAATTTCAAAAAAAAAGTACAAAATTTAATGATAAGCTAATTTTTATATTATATTATTAACCTTAAATGCTTGGAATTAAACCTTAGAAAAATGGAACTTTTTAGCTCATTGATACCTACCAAGAAACTATATATAAATTTTATTTATTTTTTTATATCTAACATATGGTTTTTTAAGTGAATATCATCTATTATTAAATATTTGAATTTGTGAATCATATTAAATATATTCTTTCTCGCAAACTAAAAATCTAAAACATGATTTAATATGTATATTCCTCTTTAATATTAAGTTTTTCAAGTAGTTAAGGTTTTTGAGCCTTTAATTTTTACCTAAAAATATAAAAAAAACTTTAATCAATATATAAAAGCTAGCTTTATTATCTTCTTAATCACATAAGCTAGTACTTTAAGACTTAATATGGCAGATATTAGTTTTAAAGCATAAACTAAAAATCTTATAGTTTTCTAGATGAAGTAACTAATCTATAAACAGGCGTGAGAATCTTATGTAAATCATTAGCAGATTGATTCTAGTTAGTTAATTTTAATAGGGTTGATAGGTTTGCTATGCAAGGGTGGTTATCTAACATGGTATATCCTAATAACAATCCGCTGCAGGTTAGGTTCAGAAACAGGTTAAAACATATATAGGTTATGAAAAATATCATTTTCTCCCCTCTTATATTATTATTTATATTAAAAGGCTTGAATTGAGATATTATAGTAAAAATAAAAAAATGATAGGGTAGGTGCCTAGCATGGTGAAACTATTAACACTCTATTGCAGGCTTAATTTTTAACAGATTCAAAATTAATACTATTCAGGATAAAACATTGTTTCCTTCCATCCCCTCTTATTATATTGTTTTATTAAGATTGATTGAAGAATGGGACCATATAGTACTAAAAAAAAGATTGATTGAAGAAATAGATATTAAAACAAAGGAAAATGTAGGTCTATCATGGTAGTTCCTGATACCACTAGATATTTACTTTAAAAATAGCTTTCAAGTGATTTCCATTTGGTTAAGTATAAGTTCAATGGTTTTAGTTTAGTAGTTGATGGTTATTTAATGGTATATAATCTTAAATAATTAATTCAACACATTTAATAAATCATAAACACCATAGCAAAGCATGGGAATCTGGAAGCTAGTTATAATATATTCTCAGGATTGTGTATTTTTAGCTTCTTACAGTTTACACTTGGACTTAATCTAATTTAAGCTCTAACTTGTATTCATGAACAAAATTTTATAAGTCAGTTTAAAATATGACACTAACATCGAAAACGTTTTTATCAATTATGCATACTTTTTAATGATTATTGCATACTTTTTATTGTATTTTAAAATATTTGATACTTTATATTGTATTATATTATCTTTTATTTCATAATTTATAGTAGTTTTTATGAATAGTTTCATATTTTATATTGCATCTTTAAAATTGGGTAGTTCCCCCCCCCCCCAAAAAAAAATAACTTTATTGTATATCAGTTTTCTAAACTATATATAATGTTGTAGTTTTGTTATATGTCTTTTCACAACTAATAAATAAAACCCATTGCATGCCAAATAATTGACACTATCCCCAATTACAACTTTAACTTTTAGGGGTATTCTATCTCCATCCCATAAAATATATTAAGAAGTTTGTAAGACCTTTATAAATAAGATCTTTAAAGATTTTCAAAATATCAAAATATAAAACATTTATCATGGTTTACACAGAAAAGGGAACCTGACATCATCTGATATCTTTTATATCTTTCTAATATAATCTTTAACCCATCTTATCAATAAGATTGTAACAGTTCAAAATGTCCCAGTTTCTGACCACCATAAAATGCAAATTTTTCAGCACACCAAATTTGCCAATATATGTTAACTTGACATTGACTGCAAATTAGTTAGTGGTTGGTCTGACCCAACCATGCAAAAACTCCTCTAAAAGAGAACTAAAGAAGATGAACAGGTAAGTGAGGTAGTAACCCCAAGCACAACTTTTATTTTTGTCCTTAATAAAAAGGGTCATTGAACAGAATTTATCTGAGGAGCAAACCAACATTGTTTTCTTAGGGAGGGACTCAGGGGTAAGAAAATTCTGAAATGAGCTTCAGAATTGGTGGGCATAACCTTTTATGGTTGCCCTTTAGGGGCCTCACCTAAATCATTATTTAGTCTCATATGAACCTAATCAATAATTTGGGTGTGGCACAACACAGTGCCCAAACCCAACCAAAACCAAAAAAAAAATCTTTCCTAAATAATTTTGCCTTGGGATTCAGAAAATCTGAACTCAAGTCAAAATTTGACAATTATGATGGTTTCAATCATTACAGAGATCTGCCATGCCAAAAATTATAAAGTCTCATTTTTTCAGTTTGTTTAATATAATCTATTTAAATTTTATTTGAGGTGGGCTGACCTAGGGACAATACCACACTGATTAGGGAAGTGAAGAAAATGGGAAAGGAGGATAAAATCCAGAAAACCTCCATGCACGTCATATGATAGATCAGGAACTCCATGGACTGCCTTTGCTATTTACTATCTTGGTTTGGGGCATTGGTGCGCAAAACCAACACAGTCAAAATTGACCCCTACCCAAAGTCCATTACCAGGATTGAACTTGGGAGGCAATGGTAGAGGGTCCATGTTTAATATAATCTATATTTAAATTTAAAATTTTATTTGAGGTGGGCTGACCTGGGGATGGTACCGCACCAATTAGGGAAGTGAAGAAAATGGAAAAGGAGGATAAAACCTGGAAAACCTCCATGCGCGGTGTATGATAATCCAGGAACTCCATGGACCGCCTTTGCTATTCGCTATCTCAGTTTGGGGCATTGGCGCACAAAACCAACACAGTCAAAATTGTCCCCTACCCAAAGTCCATTACTGAGATTGAACTCAGGAGGCAGTGGTAGAGGGTCCATACTCTACCACTTGGGTATCCTCCCTATGTTTAATATAATCTAGTACTATATAGTGAACACCATATTGACTCCAATATCATCAGGTTTGCCCCAAATTAATAACTTGAAAATTAGTTCATCTCAAAGTGATTGCCAAACTAAAAATAAGTTGAGGTGCTAACCATTACACAAAAGGACAATACCTTAAATTGCACTTCAAATGAAAAGTGAGGTGCACTTGAACCTGAAATGGTAGATTTTCAATAGAAAACATGTAAATTTGTCATTAGATTCAACTAAAAAACTAAATTATAGATCATATACTGGGCTAATAATTATAGAATTGGAAAGGCCACCATAGGATCATCCTCTTTTATTAAAAAAGTTTATTCAAATTGGTCCAGTAGTTTCAGAGTAATGTGCACTTAAGCATAGAAAAAATATACATGTTAAATTGAGAACATCCTCTTTTTTGAAGCCAGTTAAAAAACCACTTAGCTAAAACATTTCATTTAAAAAAGATAAAGCATTAACAGGAACTACCTCTTGCATGACAACACCCAAATTTTCTTTTTACTATATATCATTATCTAAATAATGATAAGAGGGGTAGGAGGAAAATTACTTGTCCTAGCCATTATAGGTTTTGAACCTGTGTTAAACAAAACCTTCACTAGATTAGATGCAGGAATTATCCTTCCAGGCCAACAAACCTTTAGCCAAAATCATTTTTCAAAGAACAGCAGTAACAGGAACCACCCTGCATGGCAAACACCCAAGTCTTTCTTTTTAATTGCTATTCTTTAACTCGTAATGAGGGAATTATCAAATATTGAAATTGATTTTTAACTACCTTCTAGACTAGCTAAAGTTTTTTAAATTTAGCACACTTAAGTATTTTTAATGATGATATAATAATTCATTGAAAAATTAATTATTATGTTCAAAATAAAAGTTTTATATGTATTAAGTGAAATCTTATACATTTTTGATGGTAGTCATTATATAGTTATGGCTGAGAAGTTAGATATTCAGTTGATTTGATATTTAAAATGATTTTGTTAAGTAGTTAGTGGTCATTTGGGTACAAGCAAGTCAAACAAAATCAAAACTTTGAATAAAAGTCCAATTGATTTTATAAATATGTCCTCTAGCATAATCAGCTCAACCTTTGGCTCTAAACTTTATTCTATAAATGTTGATTGTTCAAATCATGGCATAATCACTTTTATCTATAATAATAAAAGCAAGTGTATATTTGTATGTGTGCACAATGCCCAGAAAAAACTACAGCATGTAGAGTTTTAGAAATTGAATATAAGTGGATGTGAGGGGTTCCTTATGAACCTCAAAGCTAGATTATTAATTTCATAATAAAATAAAAAACTCATATGTAGAAGTTAAAATGCTATATATTTTCATGGTACTTTATATATTGCTATGGCTGAACAGTTTAAACTTCAGTTGAATCAATATATTTAATAGCTTTTAAGTGTTTGGTAGGTTTAGATTGATTAATAAGTTTAATAGTTTTAGTAAGTGGGTAGTAATTGGTTGATTTGATAAGTTAATTGGCTTTGGTAAGTTGTTGCTAGTTTTTAGTTGGTTGATTTAAAAGTTCAAAAACGTTTTTCCAAGCTTTGCTTAGATTTATCTTGTTAACTTTTTTATGGTAGATGGCCACCCATAAGTTTAAGAAGTAATTAAATTTATTAAGTCAATCCTAAATTAAAAAAAATCTATCAAATCAAATAATATACCACCAAAAATTCAGCTAGATCCCAAATGAGCTTATTGAATTAACCAAAAACACCACCCAATTGGCCAAAATCAACTCAATTTATCAACAAACAAAACCTAAAAATGTATATAAGTAATAAGAAAAAGTTTTGTTAATTTATAATTATATTATAATATATTAAAAACTTCATTATTTGATTACTCTGTAAAGTAAAACTTTGAATAAAAATTTGTTTAATATTTTAAAAACATATGAGAAAATTCAATACATAATGTTATCTATGGATCAAATTAACTAACAAATTTCATTTATGAAATGTATAATAATAAGTTAAATTAAAGTATGACTAAAAGATAGAAAATAAAATATGAAAAAAATAATTTTTTTAAAAATTTACTTTTAAAGTGAGAACATAAGAAAAAAAAATTTTAAAAAAAATAAAAAAACTCAAATTGATCAAAAAAGTTGCACTAAAAATTGAAAAAAAATTCTTTGCCAAATAACTACTTTGAAAAAATCTCATACACAACTGCAAGAAAAGCAAGGCATGCGCACTTTTATACAATTATATGTAAAATCATACAAAGTATATAATATATGTATCATATTTACTATACTATTATATATTAGTATAATAATTATATATATATATATATATATTAGCAGAATACCTGTGCTTTACAATGGAGTTTTACATTGTACATAATAATAAAGTTAGTTTAATTAATAAAATTTAATTAAAGTAGGTTCCTTATATATAGTTAGCTGTTGCTTACAACTTCATTTGCATGCTTTTCAAATTACTATAATAATATACTTAGTATAAGTACCTGGCATGCTTTGCAATGCCACTCAAAGAAAGATAGTGTTTGTCTCTTTATTCTGTTTATTAAAGTGCTTTTGGCTACACAATACTTTTTGATTTTCATCTGGTGCATATACAAATAAATCAGAAGGTTTTCTGACATGTGAGCAGGCCATATACAGCTTTCCATGTGATAAGCATGGATTTTTCACATTAAGTCCACACACTTTTAGGAATTTTCCCTTGCTTTGTTGATGGTAATTTCAAATGTGAGTCACACTGGAAACTGCAGATGTTTAAATTCAAATGGCAAATCTGGTGAAATCATTGTGATGTGTGGCAACAGTACATCTTCTTTAGATTTTTCATTTAAAATTCTAGCTTATATGATATTGTTCATCATCTTTTTTACTGAAATCCTGGTACCTTTGCAAAGACATGGTGAATTGATGTTTTGGAGAAGAATAAAAGGCATGCCAATTTTGATGTTAAAATGTGTGGTGGCATGCTTAAAAATCAAGTAATTTCAAGAAATCTGTTAAATAATTGACAACTTTGTCTTGATTCATTACAGTACCATTGGACTTATATGTTGTCACTTTGACTGGTGTTTTTAAAAATGCTGAAATTGATGGCATTGACATCATTGTTTTTTGGCTGCTAGTATAGCACATAAACTTATACACTGATGTTTTTTTGTAAATCTGAGCAATATCTGTAAAACTTTGTAAATCAATTTGTCTGTAGTTAGGGGAGGATACCCCAGTGGTAGAGAGTGTACTCTTTACCACTGCCTCCCTGAGTTTGATCCTGGTAGATGAACTTTGGGTAGGGGATGATTATGACTGTGTTGGCGTGGTGCACCAATGCCCCAAACCAAGATAGCAATTAGCAAAAAGCGGTCCATGGAGTTCCTGGCCTATCATATGCCATGCATTAAGGTTTTTTGGGTCTTATCCTCCTTTTCCATTTCTTTGCTTCCCCTTAATAGGTGTGGTATCATCCTCAGGTTGGCCTACCTCAAATAAAAATTAAAAATTTGTCTGTAGTTGCTGTTATTTTACAAAAGTTTGTTGGCAATGTGATACATTGTGTGGATTCATTGATTGCCATTTTTCCATTTCCAAAATTTAACAATTGTTTTGCAAAACATTCAGTGGATTCATTATGTTGTAGCTGTACATGCATATTGGTCTTCAAAGTTAATTTCTGTACATGTCACCATAAAACTAATGATTTGAGACATGCATTAAGTTCATCAGCGGGTG
Organism: Massospora cicadina; assembly: GCA_022478985.1. Classification (NCBI taxonomy): domain Eukaryota; kingdom Fungi; phylum Entomophthoromycota; class Entomophthoromycetes; order Entomophthorales; family Entomophthoraceae; genus Massospora; species Massospora cicadina. Next base: position 48,840 of record JAKSZP010015930.1, on the reverse strand, counting down.
TTGAACGTGGTATAACTAATAAAATTTGTCAAAAATCAACAGACAATAAAATGAGTGTGCCATAAAATGTTCTGTTCATTTTATCTCAAATCTTTTAGTGTACAATTAAGCACTTATAATTCTTTTTGTGCACCACAGTACATTTGTCTCATATAATAAGTTGACATGATTGGAGTAATTTACCCATTCCAGAATTTTTGTTGATATTGCATGTGGATGTCTCAGTGGTTTACATATTCAATGACAATTTCAGTGCTGAATGCGATGTTTGGCCACCACCCAAAAGAGTTGCTGCAATTCCAGATAATGCAATTGCCAGTGCAATATTTTTTTGTGATTGTATTGTTGCTAAAATAATGAAATGATAAAAGTTTTGCCTGTGCTCCAGGTGCATCTAGAAAATACAATTCCCCACTTTGGCTTATAATTGCATGCATAATTCTGCCATAAGATATACATTGTTCTGGAACAACTTTTTGAAGATTTGTTTGAACAAATGTACCTGAGTTTCAATGCCAAAGTAGTTTTCTCGTTGCAAATCACAATCAAAAAGGTCATTAGCAGATCAAATTTAGCGCAGCCATTTTCAATTGTACCAATGCTTTGTTTGCAAACGTCAAACATGTGTCCTCAATTGAAACAAATGCCTCATTATACACTTTTGGTGTGAATTAAATGTCAGGTTTTTGATTTTTGCATGCAAACAATGTAGGATGTCTTCACTCATGTAGTCTTTATATTTTTTCTAAAGATCTTTTGAATTGGTTGGGAAGCATGTTGTCAATATGATTGCAGATAATGCGTGTATTTGCTGTGGTTGAGCAGTATTCAATGCATCAGTGAGTGAAGTGTCCCAATGTGCATTATTTTCAAGAGGAAATAATTCTTGGCAAGATTCATGATAAGTAACACATACCTGACTGTTTACTGTTCTCAATTCTTAGAAAGATGTTGGTCCACATATGTTGGTTAAAAGTAATTGCAAGTAAAAGCATTCTGCATTTTTTGGGTAAGCAGTGTACAGATGTCCTAATGCAGCAGCTGAATATAAGTTGGGATATCCTTCAACTGCTTTACCTTGTTTGTGACGTTAAAACTTTTTGCTGATGCATTCCATGTGTAGTATGTTAGCATTTCAGAGTAAAGTAGCGTCTTTGGAAACATATCATCCCCCACAATGAGAAAAATGCAGTTAACATTGTTAACAGTGGTGACAATGCTCTTGCAAATGCATTTTCTGTTGTGAAGTACATGCACTGTCTATTTTCAAGTTGCACTACCAAAATGAATTAATATTGGATGTTGTTTATGGATTGGAAATGATAAAATGCGCCATACTATTCCATTGCTATTAATGTAGCATCCCAGTTGATATTGATCAATTTCATTGATAGATGCAGTTGCATTTCTCACTATAAAAAGCTTCCATATCACTTCCTTTGTTGACATACTGCAAATGTACTTTATTGATTACATCAAGTTGCAATACTCACTGATGTGTGCTTTGTATGTTTTTGAGAGTAACAGTGAATAAGGTATAACCCAGTGATTATTGACTTCAACATCATTGTTTTATACTTTTAAAGTGATGGATTTGCTACCATCTTCAATTTATCATCAACAATAGAGTGGATATCCATTGTTGCCAGTAATAGTCTCAGCAAGTCTCTTAGGTATTGTTTTATGCATTTTTCATCAAACATGCATGGTGAATTGTTATTGATGAAGCCACATGGACCATGGCTCGTGTTTTTAGTGAAACTTTAAGTTAGTTTGGATCAATGTTGACATCTGGTATTTTTCTGAGATGACTTGATTGATTTGATCTGGTGTGACTTTTTAATTAACTAAATCAAAATGTGTGCATGTGGAAATTTCTTTTTTGTCATTTAACTGAATACATCCAACAGAGTGTCTCTCCAAAAACATGATTCTTGAAAAAAAAATTCATTAAATATTTCAAATTTTTGTTTGAATGCATGCACAGAACTTTCATGACAATCTGGTGATAATTTTCCAGTTAACAAAAGTTCTTTTATTCCATCCTACATAGGATTGCATGTGAATATATTAAACAAATTTGGGTGGCTATATGCACAAACATATGTTATTGCATCTTGTGCATATTCATGCATGTGCCATGGACTCTCTATAAATTTGGCTGGTAGTATGACCATTTTTCCCAAATTATTGGGATTCACATTGCCATCATTAACAATTGCATCAAATAAATAAATGTCCTCTTCAGAATGCAACTTATTTTTGATTTAATAAAATTTAGAGGAGTCATTCAGTTTTGATTTTTGAATACATAATAACAATGTATTTATAAAACAATTGTTGACATTTTTAAGATATAACATTCAGCATTTTTACATAATTATCAAATGATATGAATAGCAATCCATGGCACTAACTTTCTTATTTGAATCCTCATCTGTTTGTGGATTTCTCAATTTGATACTAAAATGATATTCATCTTCTCCTTGCCAAAATAAAATTGGATATTGCAATCAGTCATATGAGCAATGAGTTTCTGAGAATTGTTGAACTTCACCATTTATGTAATGAAGAATTATATCATGCAAGTTAAATTCTTTGATAACTATAATAGTTTCCACTTCATCAACTATTGGTGCATTTTACTGTCTTATGTGTTGGCTTATAGGTGTTTTTTTAGTACTAAATGGTCCCAAGGCTTACAGGTGTTTTTTCTGCTCTAATTACAACTTTGAAGTCATCAGATAGCATTTGTTCAATGAAAGTTCTAAACAATTAAACTAGTCCATTATGTTGATCAAATAAAGTTTATAATGCAGCGACAATTTCTTGTTTAGTGCCTGCATTGAATTGACAATGTTGATTGATTTATTCATCAGAGTTTCTTATGAATTAATTTAAAGAAATTTGTTATCTACATTTAATAGTGGTAGTAGTGATCCTGCATGATGATAAATTTTCTCTTGCACCTTGAATATTGGTATGTAATTCTCACACACAATATTTGTTGCATCAAATGAATTCATTTGAAAACATGAATTGTATTTGCATATGTTTGCCAAAAAAATTTTCAATTAGCTTGTGTCACCTAATATCAACATTTATAATGATTTGGGTGGTGGATGTAATTCTGAAAATTTTACTTTTCCACCCATGCAGCACATTTCTGGTGTTTTATTCTTAAATTTAAGGGCACTGCAATACATGCATAATTTATTCATTTTTTCAATAACTACACTTGGATAAAAACTGTAGTTATAATTAGCATCATATTGTAATGTTCAAAAATTCAAATCAGCGTGAAGTGTTTATCTGGATTGAGCATTGTGTACTTGAGTGCTTTCCAGTTGTGCTTTCCGCTGCTTGTCTGTTTCAGATGAATGGGCTTTAAAGTGCATCCTTGAGCAGTTTCCAATCTTGCATTCTGTTGCTTATCTGTTTCAGATGAATGAGCTTGTGAATTACATACTTGAGTGTTTTCCAGTCTTGCTTCCCATTGCTCAACTGTTTCAGATAAACAGGTTTGAGCATTGTATACTAAATTGGTTTTAAGCCTTTTATCTCATTGCTTAACTGTTTCTGTAGCTTGTAATGCCTTTTTTTAACGCTTGAGATGTAGATTGACCAATTACTTGTTGTTTGGGTGGCATTCTATTTTGGGAGTGAAAGCAATGTTTTGTGATAACTATTACATACTTGCTTGGAAAAAGCTGTTGGAATCCTGAGAGTAGGATGCTTGCTGGTGTTACTCATCCCTGGATTTCAAAAAAAAATTGGCAGAAGATGTTACACTCTCTACTGCTATAATAAAATTTCTAATGAGGTATTTGATAATTTTAAATTTAAAATATGATAATTTTACTAATACTAAAAAGGTAGTTTTTATAAATATTATATTAAGTTTGAGGAGGCAGTAAGAAAGTAAACATACTAGAATCTCACTGAATAGTATTTAAAGCAACTTGAGGCTTAAAGCAAATTGGGCATGAAATTCTTATTAGGCTACAAATAGCCAAATTAAGGAATATAAGGTTTGGACTTATTGGAGCTCTCAAACTTCACCTTGATTCACTGGTATGGCCAATTATTCTCTTTTCAGTAATATCTGTCCCCCAGTCAGCTTACCTTAAATAAACAGTTATATAGATTTAAATCAAATGATAAAAAGTGATTAAATAAAAGTGATTGCACTAGGATTTGAACAACCAACCTTTAAAAAATTTAAGTTTAGAGCTAAAAGCTGAGCCATGTAAGCTAGAGGAGGTATATATAAAACCAATTGGGTTTTGATTCAAATCTTTGATTTAGATTAACTTGCTATTAGCCAAATGACCACTAACCACTTAACAAAAATATTTAAAATATCAAATCAAAGTGAATACTATACTGCTCAGCCATAACTATATACTGACTACCATCAAAAATATATAGGATATTCACTTATACATATAAAACTTTTTATTTTGAACATGAAATTAAATATTTTGATAGATTATTGTATTATCATTGGAGATACATAAGTGTACTAAATTTAAAAACCTCTAGCTAGTCTAGAAGGTAGTTAAAAATTCAATTGCAAGATTTGAACATCCCCCTATTGTGAGTTAAAGAAAAGCAATTAAAAATGTATATAAGTGACAAGAAAAAAGATTTGGAATTTACAATTATATTTTAATAATCAAAAAAATTCATTATTTGATTACTCTGTACAGTATAAATTTGAATAAAAAAATTGTTTTATATTTTATGAACATATATAATTTCAATATATATTTTTTTAGAAATACAAATTAACCTACTAATTTAACTTAAAAATGTCTAATAATAGTTTAATTAAAGTATGATTAAAAGTAGAAAGTAATAAAAAATAATTTTTATAAATTTGCTTTTCTTAAAGAAAAAAATAAAAGTAAAAAAACATAAAGTAAAAAATATAAGTAAAAAGCACAAATCAACTAAAAAAGTTGCACTAAAAAGTAAAGAATAATTTCTTTGCCAAATTACTACTTTTAAAAGGATTCTCATGTACAACTGTAATAATAGCAAGACATGCACACTTGCATACAATCATACATATAATAAAAGTATGTATTTGTATGTAATATATAAATATATATAATTTTTATAATTTATTTTATTCAAGGTGGGCTAACCTGAGGACAATACTGCACCAATTAAGGAGAAATTTATTAAACGGAAAAGTAGGATAAAACCTGGAAAACCTCCATGAATGGCATATGATAGGCTAGAAACTATATGAACTGCCTTGCTATTTGCTATCTCAGTTTAAGGCATTGGTGTGCAATGCAACACAGTCATATTTGTCCCCTACCCAAAATTTATCTAACAGGATCAAACTTTGGAAGGCAGTGGTAGAAGGTTCATATTCTAACACTGGGGTATCCTCCCCTTATAATATTTATAATACTATATATGTATGATATATAAATATATATATAATATTTATAATATACTAGCAGAATACCTGTGCTTCACTATGGTGTTTATAAATTACCAGACAATTCTAAATTATTTTAGTTTTTATATTTGTAGATAGCCATCAATAAGCTCAGAAACTATTAAACTTATCAAATAATTCAACCTCCAACTATTTAGTAAAAACTAATTAAGCCTGCCAAATTAACTAAACCATCAATCAAATTTTAAAGCTATTGAGCCCATTAATTTAATCAAAAATGAACTACCATTCAGTAAAAACCAATTATTTCATTACAAAATAGCCAAAAAAACCAACTAAATATAAAATTCTATAAAACTATTGAATTAAATGAATATGAAAATACTCAGCCAAATTGCTATATAATTACCATTAGAAATATATGTTCTAGATCTTTGTCAGACATTTGCCCTCTCAGCTGCAGAGAAAAAATGTCTTGAGTCAAATTCAGCTGAAAAAAGGAACTTTCAGCCATTTACAAGTTTCTGATGACCCTAATTATGGTTTTAAGAATAATGAGACCAAAGATATTGAAGATATTGGCCAAAAGACCCTGGCCAATTCTCAGTGGAACCCCATTAATTGGGGTAACACCAGTTCAAAACCTGCATGGGCACTAACTGTAAAATCAAGCAATCAGATTTCCTAATCCTGCAATGGACTATGGGCAAACCATTGGAAGGCATGCCCCCAACTATCACCAAGTTCTTCACAACATCTATGTGGAAGCCACCCCCTTTTATGGAATGGCAAAAGTCCCCCAAAGTGAAAGTAATTTCTCTAGTGGTGATTGGTTGTAGTACATCAAAACCTTACTGTATGGGTACATTCTGCCCCAAAACCCCAACCTCTGGTTTACCAAAAATCAACTTACTTTTCCCAAGATCTCAAGATCAAAACCCATATTACCTAAATTAAAAGCATCAACATTATTTCAAACCTATCCCCAAATTCCCTCTGACCTTTAAAATCATTTTAAATACTGATAATCAAATATTGGGAAAGATTTGCTTTTTTGTATATCCCCATGATACTAATAAAAACCATAAAAAAGTTTTTATTAGTGTATATTTTATAAAATTTTATTTAATCTTTGTGGGATTCAAAGGTATAAGCACCAGTGAGCACCCATAAGCTGGATTCCTGCAATCTTATATGGAACTGATATTAATATTTATATGATTATATTAAATAATTACATATTATCATTCTATTTCCAAACTTTATAGAATACTTGTGCCAAGTTTGATGATTTTTGGTTAATTGCTTATAAGATAATGCATCTGATATAAATAAATAAACAGAATGATAGTTTTGTAAATAAGATTTAATATTAATTCTTGTTAATATCCAGGCTAACAGATTTTTTGTGGGCTTTTAGTTTATCTGATAATCTTATATTTTTTTATTTGTAGATGGTTATCAATAAAATTAAGTAGTTAAATTATACTAAATCAATATAAAATTGCCAACCATTCAGCCATATCCTATTAAACCTATCAAATTAACTAAACCATTAAACTACTTAGCTAAAACCATTAGATACCAAAATAACCAATCAACAACTGCTTTGTAAACCAAAACTAAATGTATCAAAACAACCAAAATCACCAACTACTTACCAAAAACAATTAACTTATCATATAAACCAATAACTAACTTCTTTATTAAAACTGTTAAGCTTAATTAACCCAAAACCACCAACTGCTTGCCAAAACAAATAAACTATCAAATCAACCAAATATCAAACTTTTTAGCTGTAACAATATATTGATTTTCATTAAAAACATATAAAATTTTCACTTCTTACATATAAAACTTTTTATTTTACTATGAAAATTAAAAATCTGGCTTTGAGGTGCACACGGGCCCCCTTTCATCCACCTATAGCCAAATTTTCAGAGCTCTACATGCTCTAGTTTTGGCTGACATTGCGCACACATACACATAAACACACACACTTGCTTATATATATATAAACTAGAAGGAACCCACGGCTTTACCCACAAGTATTATTTTAGCTGCTAGAACTTAAGTACTTTTTAAAAAGTAAGGTATCTAAAATATTATTTTTACTAATACTTACATCATAATTACATAAAGTTTATGCTACATCATTTTATTTTTTATATTGTTACTTTCATTGTTTGATATATCAAGTTTGTTAGTACTAATAAAATGATAATTTAAACCTCCAATTTCAAAAAAACTAACACTTTCTTTAATATAGAGCATCTGAATAAACTATATCAAATGTCCTTCCATTTGGAGCCAAGATCTATAGATTATCTCCATTTTCAACTCTTGAACAACCCACATACAGTTAACCATGGGAGTAGCATGGTTTCTGAAGATCAAGCCTTGCAACTTTAAGCAATTGTCCTTGTGCCTTGTTGATTCTTATAGCAAAACTTAAATGAACTGAGAATTTCAAACATCTAAATTGAAATGGTAAATCTGAAGAGATGATTGGGATCTAAGTAATAAATACTACTTTACCCACAGCATGTTCTGTCATGATGATGGCTTCAATAATATTTGGCATCAGTTTATAATTGAGAGTCTTGTTTTGATTGCAGAGGGAAGGAGGATTCAGATTCCTTAGAAGCATAATTGGTGCCCCAATCTTTAGCTCCAAAATATATGTTGGTACTCTAGATGTCTCAAAGATATTCAAAAACTCTGTTGTATAGTTGACAGCCTCATCTGTATTACATGTTATATCAATAGATCTATAGATTTTTAAAACATCAGGTAAGTCTTGTATAAGCTGCTTATTGATAATGTTGACAGCTTCATTTCTTGGGGCAATAATTGCTCTTTGGCACAGCTATATGTAATCTATATAATTCTGTGCCATATTTAAAAACACTGCCTCTTTCAACTGTTGTTTTGTTGTAACAATTCTTTCTATGCTTTCCAAAGCCACACGTCCATCATTGATATCTAATATCATCCATTATTTCCTAATTGAAGTAAATTATCAGCAAACTGTTGTGCAGAGGAATCATCATTTAGATGAACACTCATATTTGTTGACAATATAAGTCTTTCAATGGAATTTCAAATGTATGAAGATTTGATGCAGGCTTACATCTCATCTGCCCTGGTTTCATGGGGCATAACTGGAAGCGTCTGCCAAAAGTTACTAGCTAACACCATTATGATGCCTCCCAAAAAGTCATTATTTTGTCTGAGGTTTTTAAGGTAACATCCAGTGCCTTAAAGACAACTTTATGGGACATGGTACATTTATTCCAGACAATGAGTCTGCAATCCCATAAAACCTTAGCCTTTTCTGAGTTTCTTGAAAGTAAAATGCAATATTCTCTATAGTTGTCAGATTTAAGGGTAACTTGAAGGCTGAGTGAGTTGTCCTCCCTCCTGTCAAAGTTTTAAAGCAATTTTAGATGAAGCAACAGCAAGAGCAATCATATTTCTCTATCATACTTTTGCTAAAAGAAGATTAATAAGAAATGTCTTTCCAATGCCACCTGGAGCATCTAAAAATATGCCACTTTGCCTATCAAAACTGCTTTAGTTATTTTATCAAATACTTCCTTCTGATCATGAAACATTTTTAGCTTATTTTTCTCTATATATGCTGTAAGCAAATTTATGTCATAATTTTTTTATATTTACTTTACTTGGGAGGGCAAAGTCTTTGTTTCTAATTGTTTGTGGAAGTCCAAAACTATTCAGACCTAATCCTCCCAAAGATATTATCTTATCCTCAATATTATTAAAGCTTTGTTAAATATGTCATCATTGTAGTTTAGATCTATATTTTTCTATTCAACTTGTGCTTAATGCAGCATGACTTCAGATAGGCTCTCCCTATGGTTCATCCATAATTGCTCTGGATTTGACATGGAGCATGTCTACAGCATAACATCAAAGAGGTTACACATAGCCTTATAAAATTGAAATGTAACTGCTTCTTCTAATGCTTTGTTCTAATAATCATCATTTTCTAGAAGCCCTCTAAGCTGGCTTGCCTCTTTAAAAGTTTCACAGACCCTCCCATCAACTGTTTTCAAATCATTAAATGATGTTGGACCTCTTACTTCATTCAGTAACAGTCTCAGGTGAAAGCATTCAGAGCTGTTTGGATGGACAGTGTAAACCTGGCCAAGGGTAATAATAGACTTAATTCATCTCTTTTTCTGGTATAATTTCACCATGTCTACATTGGCTCCAAATCTTGTTTTTGATGTTCCATGTGTAGTACTTTAAAAACTTGATTGTATAGTAGTGTGCATGCAAACTCATCTTGGATGCAAAGTCTGAATAAAGAAGTAAGTGTTGTTTCTTGAGGTACTTGGGCTTGCTCATCTGCATTTTCTGTTGTGAAGTAAACTTTCTGGCCACTCTCTAGGTAAACACTTAGATAAATAACTGCAGGTTGCTGCTCATGAATAGGAAAGCCTAGTATTCTCCACATGGCTCTATTGGTACTTATATATCTTCTCATCTTATATTGATAAATTTTATCAAGCTCATTACCTCCACTTGCCATATCAAACACTGCCATGTCAGATCCTTTATTTACATACTTGCAGATATGCTTGATTGATTTAACAGAATTGTAGTATTCCAAATTGATATGTGGTTTGAAAACTTTTGTTAACAGGGGACAATATGGAATAATCCATGCATTGTCCACAGACACTTCCAACCCTTGAGCATTGATATTTGTGGTAAATCCTCCATCTTGTGGGCTTCTATGGCAATATAGTGGATATCTATCCTGCCCTGTTTGAGTCTCTTTTAGAAAGTGGCAAGGGTATCACTTTGTGCAGAGTTCATTTTTTATGCATGGAGAGTGAAAATTTTTGCATCCGCAGGGACCATGTACCATCTGCTGCTTTATAATTTTAAAAAGTCTGGATCTTCTTCTGGATTAAAAATTTCTGCACTGATAAAGTTATCAACTATATGTACATAAAGGGTGTCTTTGAGCCAAATTAAAATGTGTGCATAAGGCAGTCTACACTTCTGCCACTCTATGGTATACATATGACATTAACTTCACTAAAAATATTTGCCTTTGTAATTGGACCCATGAGTACTTTGTACTTCTGATAAAAGACTCTTGCCAGCAAATTATAATGATTCTGGGGTTTTTGTCCCTCAAAAGTTCTTGCTGTATCTCAAGCCAATTTGGATTATATGTGAAGGTGATGAAAATGTCAGGCCTATTATAGTTTTGCACATAAGTCATTGTTCCTTGAGAACGCTCATGCATGTACCTAGGACCACCAGTAAAGCTAGAAGGCAATATAATTAACTGGCATATGTTACCAATATTTCTATCATTGATGATAGAATTCCTTAAGTGTGCATACTGCTCCACTCTCAATGTCCTCTGGTTAAGTCAAATGTATATTAACTTTTAGATTTAATCTTAGCATGCATATCAACAATAAACTGTTGAAACAGGCCTCTACTTTGCAGTAAAATGTTGAAACTTGAACAGCGCATCATCATTCTGTAAGCATAAAGCTCTATAGCAGAAACTTTTTAGTTTGCAAAATTCCTGTAGCTGGGTTCCTTTTTTGTAGTTGAAAATGATAAACATCTCCTTGACAAAAAAGTAATGAATACTGCAGTGTATCATATAATCAGTAAGTATCATAATTTTTTGTGATTGTACCAATTCTTTCTTAAATTGTATTTTTTAGTACTAGATGGTCCCAACCCAAGGGGGGATTCATCGATGTTTTTTTCTTAAATTGTATTTTATACACCATGTTGTTCTCCAGCTATTATTAAAGCAACTTCATTTATTGTTGCCACATTGAATTATCTTTCATGTTCACCTTGTGGGGTTTTATCCGCTAAAATAACCAGCTTAAATTCAGGACTAATCTTTTTCATAGCTACTTTAAAGCTATAAACATATGAGTTTTCATAATTTAGCTTATCCTGCAAATGAAATACTATGCTTTGTCTTGTTTGTGGCACATTCCTGCAACGCTGCTGTACTTGTTGTATTTCATCACCAATAAAATATATTTGTAAAAATTTAGAATCTTCATTTGGTAGATTAAAAAGCCTACCAATGCAATGATATAACTGGCCTTAAATTTTAAATTTTAGCATAAATCCTGGCTCTCTAATTTCTTTAATGATGCCCAAAGAGGTCATTTGAAAGCATGAGTTATAATGTCTAATACTTTGAAAAAAAATGTTTACTTTTTATAGAATCACCAATCAGAAAAGTATGTAAGGGCTCAGGAGTATCCATTAATGGCACCAGGTGAACCTTTCCCCCGCTGCAGAACATACCTGGGGCTTCACCTTTTCATTTCTTTGCTTTACAGTGCTGACATATTATAGACATTGATCTTATGAAGTATAAAGGATGGGAAGCATAATTAACTTATAAGTTATAATTATAAGCTGCATTCTCTAAAGTTCTTCAAATGTGCATTCTTGCAGTAGTTGCTGCTGTTCTATTTTGTTGTAGTCTTGATTCTCTTTAAGATTGTTCCATCCTCTCTTCTTCTTTGCTCTCTTTCTCTGCTCTGTTGTTATCTTAATTCTTTTTCTGCAGTGGATTCTTCTTCTCTTATTCTTTGCTCTCTTTCTCTGCTCTGTTATTATCTTGATTATTTTTCTGAAGTTGATTCTACTTTTCTTCTCCTTTGTTGTCATTCTCTATGTTTACATTATAAATTTCTTACACATCTTTTTCTGAGGAGGCTGTGGTATATTTTTATTATAATAAATCTAAATAATATGTTACATTCAATTTTAAAAAGAAATATAAAGTATAAGTAGCATAAGATAAATTAAGCAAAAAAAAACTCTAGAAAATATCTTTTTAGAAATAGTATTAAAACAAAAACTATAGCTTTATAGTTATAAAAGTGACTGTTAAACACCTACGATAGTTCAGATAATAATTTTTGGGGTTTTTGAAGCTGAAACTGTATGAAACAATTCCAGTTAATAAATATATGTAAACTTAAAAGTTTGGTTATAACTTATGTTTAAATAGATATTTTAAATAAGAAAATCAATTAATACTAAACGCTGATAGTTAGCTTTAAGAAAAAAGAAAAAAGTTTACTTGAAATTAGTTCAAATTTTATATCATAAATAAACAACCAACAGCTTAACTAAAACTTTGAACAAACCAAATCAACTAATTATCAATTGCTTGGTAAAACCAAACTGAATATATCAAAGCAATTAAATTACAACCACTTACCAAAAACTAATTGAACCTGTCAAATCAACCAAATTACCAACCAATTAGACAAATTTAATTTGATTCCATCATTGTTGACTAAAGTTATAAACTTTTACCTTATGGTAAAAAACAAAAATGCATGAATATGCCTTATTATTAAGAAAATCTCAGTTTTTTGCTTATAACTTGCAAACAAACACAAATTTTAAAATCTGGCTTTAGAGTGAATTTGGACCCCATTCCATCACCTATGTTGAAAATTTCAACTTTTAGGTCTTAGATTTGGATAGGCATCACACACAAACACTTGCTTTTATTATCATATATAGATATATGACAATAAAGAATTTAAAAAAGTAGGGTAAAACTATACTATTCTTTAATGCAAATTCTTTGTATTATAAGAGCAGCACTAACTAATAAGCTGGAAAATGAGCTTTGATTCTTTAGGTTGAAACAGCTAAGAAAATTAATACTAATATTATCAACTGATCTTGTAAATTTTTTTATTTAAGAATAAATAAAAATAAAACTAAAATAAAATATAATGAAAGGAATCCTTGCCAGCAAAATAGAAAAAAACTAAATTCTAAAATAAATATAGATAAAAACTATTTTAAGCATTTATACTATATAAAAGTCTATCAAAAATACAAATAATTCTTGAAATGTGCCAAAAACAAAGAGAAATGCTTTTAATATACTCACAATTTTGAGTAAACAATAAAGTAAGCAGCAACATAGTAATATATATATATACTTATATTATTCTAACTTAGTATTATAAAAGTTGCCAAAAAGAAAAAAGAAAGTAAAATTATCCTTGAAATTTAAGTTTAATGAAAATTCTTAATATCATATGAGTGACAATAATTAGTTGGTAAATATGTGGAACTTATAGTTAAATAATAGAAGTAAATTAATCTTATTATCAACTGCTCCTGAAAATGTTTAAGAGAAAAGGTGAAACCAAAATCAAGAATTAGTGAAAGGAATATTTGCCCTGTAAAATAGTAAAAAAACTAATTTTAAAAGGAAGAGAAAAATAAATTTCTAAGCATTTAGAAACTTAAAAGTATATCAAAAATACAATTAGTTTTTAAAAAGTGTTAAAAATAATTGGAAATATTTTTAATGTACTCACAATTTAGTGTAAAAAAGCAGCATTGTAATCTGGATGCTAGTACCACATAAATTTATATTATCATAATTATTATTACTATAAAAGATGCCAAGAAAGTAAATAAAATTATCCTTGAAAACTTGAGTTTAATGAAAATTCTTTATTATATCATATGAGTGACAATAATAAGCTGGTAAATACACTTTAAATCTTTAGGTTAAATCAGAGAAGTGATTTAATAATATTATTAACTGGTTTAAAATGATTAAGATGATAAAGTCAAACCCAAAATCAAGATATATAAAAGGAATACTTGCCCTGCAAAATAAATAAAACATAAATCTGAAACAATAATTAAAGTATAATTAAAATTTATTTATTAAGCATTAAGAAACTTAAAAGCAAAAAGTATATCAAAAAATATGTTTTAGAATAGTGTCAAAAACAAAGGGAAAAGCTTACCCTATTATAAGTATAACTTTAGAAAGAGAAAATAAAAAGACAGCAAAATACTAAATAACTTATATATCAATATAATTACAGTTATAATGGTTTTCAGATCTTAGAGTGTAAGCGTTGGTGCTACTTCTAAAATAAATATTTAGTGCTTTTTTATTTTATTATAGATTAAAATTTTTAAAGTAGTTTGCTTACAAAAAAATGCAAGAGCTATCTTAATTACTTTGTCAGTATGAAAGCAATGAGTAAAGGGTCCCATTTAGTTTCTTATAATAGCTCATCATTGGAGCTTATTTATTGATAGTGGTGTTAGCTCAACGTTGTTCAGGTTTAACAAAAAACGATTTAAATTGAGATTTTGGATTTTTTATCATAGATAAACTAATACACTGCCTAGCTAAAACCAGTGACCATATCAAATCAACCAATCACCAACCGCTTCATAAAACTAAACTTATCAAAATTGAAACAACCAAAAGCCACCAACCAATTACCAATAACTAAAATCATTAAATATACTAAAGGAAAGATTGTTAGCTGGGCAGGTAAAACTGCTTTCACCCTAGTGCAGGTTTTGAGCTTGAAACTTGTACTGGCTAGAAAAATCTTGGTGTGGTATATTTGTCCCAAGGTCGACACACCTCGAAGATTTTTTTTAAATATACTAAAGGGTGGTTAGCTGGGCACAAAACTGCTTCCGCCCTAGTGCAGGTTTTGAGTTCGAAACCTGTACTGGCTAGATAGAAAGATTCTTGGTGAGGTATATTTGTCCCAAGGTTGACCCACCTCAAATATTTTTTAAGTATACTAAATCAACCAATCACCAAACGCTTCATAAACCAAAACTAAATGTATCGAAACAACCAATCTTCAACACATGGGGCTAGGTAGTTCGTTGGCGCGCCTCTTTGTGGGGTCACCCCTTTAAGCTCGGGGTGCTGTTTTGGGGGATTTTGAGGCTTTTCGATTTAGTTTATGATGTCATAAATTGTTTTGCTTTTGGCAACGCTAATCCCAAATTTAGGTAATCAGGTTGCTTAAAGGTAGTTTTTTGACCCCCGAGTTTATTTTGTAGCAAATCAAAAAGCTTTAATATCACTTTACGACCCCCGCCTCAATGGTGAGCATGCATTCGAGATATTTGGAGTATTTGTAAAAATTATATATATACTAGATTCTCACTATATATATAAAATATTCTCTGCTTTTCCAATAATCATGAATGATACTGCCTACAAGTCTATTTAATGATTTAGAAATAATCATAAATGATACTGCCTACAAGTCTATTTAATGATTTAGAAATAATCATAAATGATACTGCCTATCAGATTTATTTAATTATAAATATATAAATATATAAATAGGAATCTCCATATATAAATTATATTATCTGATTTTCCAATATAATAAATTCAACTGCTTATAAATTTATTTAAGATTATACTATAAACTAGATTCTCCACAGATAAACTATTACTTATTATATTAAAAATATAACTAAAGCAGATTCCCTATAGAATAGAAAAAATGTATTAAAATTATATTGTAAAATAGATTCACCATAGATAAAGTATATTCTCAACTTCTCCAATAAAATATGATTGATGCCACCTATCAGATTTATCATTTTTAAATCAATAGCATAACTTTATTTACATATGGATCTAATCTGATTCTAAAAATTAAGTTTTAAACTATATTGAATGCAGCCAATCAGATAAAATTATACTTATGATAATTTAACATACTCTAATTGATCTAATTTGATAGAATGGCAACTTTTAATCTAAATTTAGAGTTTTGTAATTGATCTAATTTGATTAGAATGGTAAGTTTTGATCTAAAGTAAGAGCTTTAAAATATATCAAATGCAGCCAATTGGATAAATTATATATGTTTGATGATTTAACAACCTAACTGATCTAACCTGATTAAAATGGTAAGTTTTGATCTAACTTTTTTATAGAAAATATAAATGCAGATAATTAAATAAATTATATTTATAAGTATGATTTACATAATCAATTGATCTAATCTGATTAGAATAGTTTTGATGTAAATTTAAAGCTTTAAACTAAATCAAATGCAGTTATTTGGATAAATTTTATAAGTATGATAATTTACCTTCATACAATCAATATAATCTGATCAAGATGGCTTTAATTTTGATCTAAAACTAAAGGATAAAGTTTTAAACTATATTATAAGCAATCAATCAATAAATTTTGTTAGTATAAATGATGCTTTAACATTATTTAAATGATCTAATATAATTAAAATAGTTTAATTTAGATTGAATATTTATAGTATTAAATTTTATTGTATATAATTATTTGGATAAATTCTATTAATATAATAAGTAATTGTTATCAAATTAATCTAATCTGATTAAAAATAATTTTAGTTTAGACCAATATGAAGAGTTTTAGCCTATATTTTTGTAGCCAATTGGATAAATTTTACTATTATATGATCTATCATTACCTAATCTATCTAATCTGATAGAAACAGTTTTAGTTTTAATTTAGTAATATGTACCTCCACTTTAATGTAGACTCTTCTGGGATAATTGGAGTATCCCAAAAATTAGGTAAAATAAATTCTATGATTTTAAATACTTAACAGTTATATATATGATTTGATACCAGATATTTAAATCAATTTGTAGTTTTATATTTATAAAACTTACCCGCATTTTTTGATTCAATTTGATTTGATTCAATTTATTTAAGGTATGCTGACCAGGGGATGGACAGTACCAAACACAACACTCAAAACAACAAAACAAAACTACTAACCAGGTGGGAAGCAGAAACTGCTAACCTACCATGGCAGAGGGTGAGGAGGGGTTGGTTTTTTCAGAAAGACCTACCTTAATCAAGGGATGTTGGTTACAGTACTGGATCAGAGCAGAGAGCCAGGGCATTGGGGCATCCGCATAGTGGGGGTTGAGGTCAGCATAGTAGGAATTTTCCTCTTTCACATCAAGATAATGATGGAAAAGTGTTTCAACAAAAGCTGCGAGGAGAACTTCAGCTTCTTTGCGGGCTTCAGGAAGTTGGGTGAAAAGGGAGATACTGTGGTGGGTGATTTTGGCTGAGGGGTTGAATGAAACAATCATTGCAACATCTATAACAGCAACTTTAGCATCATCAAATAGTTTTGAGATTTCACTGCAGGGAGATTCAGGGAAGTCAGGGGGAAGAAGAGGGCGGGTAGGCTATGCTGGAGCTGAGCCACTGACTGGGCCACCATGGTGCATAGTTTTGGGCAATGAGGAGAGGCCACCGCAGCTAAGGCGAGCTGGTAATCACTTTGGAAGGGGGCTGTATTGGGCAGAGGAGTGAAATGGCAAGAGGTAGGGGTTTTATCAAAGTCAGGAAGAAAAAATTCTGTCTGACCATAATTGCCTTGGCAGAGAAGTTGACCTGTATGCTTACTAATAAGGACATTACCTGATTCATCAGTTTCAGCCAATAGATCCCATGGATTTTGGTTCACTGGAATAGTGGCGTTCAAATTTGGGTGGGTGGGATTGGGTGAATGGGCAGCTGCTTGGGTGCTAATGGTGGTCCAAGCATTGCTCTGATTGGCTGGGGTAGATTTAGGTGGGAGAGTGAGGCTGGAGGTTTTGGGGGGGCTGATTTTCCATGTGGGCCCACTGAATGAGATTGGAGGGTGGGAGGGGGCAGCAAAGTGCCCCATACTGAACCTCCAGAAGGAGGCTCAGAAGCCACAGCAGTGGACTTGGCCTGAGGGTATGCTCTTTTTGCATGGTTGAAGCCAAAGCAGAGGGAACAAATCTGCCTACCATTATTGACCTGAGCCCAAAAGAAGTGATCAGGTGCTGCAGCCACACTAGCATGGGGTGGGATTTGTTGGGCTATGGTAGGGTGGTGTGGGATGATGGTGGCTGTTGCACAAGGAGCAGCAAGGCACTCCGCACCAGATGGAATGGCAAAGATGAGGTTGGGCTGAGTGCCATAAGCCATGAGCCCCATGACCAACTGGTTATACAAAACCTGGGGTGGAAGGTGGGATGGGAGATTTTCAAAGGAAACTACCAGCGTGGTGTCTGAAGGGAGGTGAGTACAGGTTGTGGGAATGGGGTTTTTTTTATAAATTAGAGGAGTTTGTGCTGCTGCTTCATCATCCTCCTCAGATTGGAACCCAATGTCAAAGTAGCCCTTAAAAGGGCGGAAGTCTATAAAGTCAGCTGGCGCAAAGGCTGCAGTGGCTAGCTCAATAATTGCCTTATTGGCATATGGGAACAAATGCCCATTTTCCACTCTGAGGCAATAGCAAATGGCAGAGCGAGGGAGGGCAAGAGGATGGGGACAAGAAGGGTGGACACACGCCAGGTGGAGCGCTAAGTCCTGTGGGGGGACAAAATGGTTGGAAGCAGTGGGTGGGCTGTTTGAGCCCGTCCAAATGCACTTGCCCGCGGGGTGAAAAATGCTAGGTGGGGGTGCACTGCTGCCCCACACTGGGGTGGCAGATGGCAGAGCCAAGGTCATCAAAGAATAGGTTTGGGCAGATGGCTTTGGATAATTAAAACTATAAATTTAAGGTTGCTCAAAAGTGACTTTGAGCAGTAAAAGAAAGTCCTTATCCACATTTTTTCAACCAATAAAATCATACCAAATTCAAGCTCCACTGATGAGTATAAAGTATAAAATACTATTATACTCTAGATTGACTATTTGATGCTTTTATCAATGTTAAAAATATATAAATAGCAATCATGTTTATAGGTAGGCCAGACAACTTTAATTTCAACGAATCATGATAATAAAGTATAAAATTTACATTTTAATAACTATTTAATTTTGTAAATAACTTTCTTAATTAAATTGCAGAATTATGGTCTCATCCTCAAGGTAAGCATAAATATTTTAGGTCTGATATGTAAATCAATTTCATTTTGTTTTGAGCCTTTTGACAATTTTTACATTTTCACTACCTATAGATACTGATGTTTTACTAGATGTTTGCTTCCAGTATAACTTCCACAATCTGATGTAATCATAGATACTTTTTAAAATATTTTAAATAGTTTACTCATTTTACAAACTATAGCATTTAATTATGATGCTTTACTAGATGATTGACTTTAGTATGACCATTTGAAATATGAAATGATTAATATCTTTTCACTGTAAGCCTATGGTGGTGATAAATTAGTTTTGGTGGTTGTGTTTTTGATTTACTCATCTGTAATCATCTAAAATATTTATGAACATCTTTTTAAGGAAAGGTTTGTTTTCTGCTTGTTAATATTTTTGTAAAGTTATTGATTTTGATCTCAGCTTTTTTATCTGTTTTAACATTATTATTATGTTCAAGGTAAGTTTTTGTCTTTCAAATAGATCTAATATAAGTTAGTAATTTTATTTTTGATTTCATTATATTCTATTTATTATGTATAGTTACTAATATCATCAAGGTAGGATTTATTATTTTTTAGCTACTAAAATTTAAATTTAAAATAATTGGTTACTAGCAAGAAGTGATAGCTTGGTAATATATTCTATCATACTGATTTTTTTCAGATTTTTAATATTTTAAATACTATAACCATAATTTAGAATTTATCTAATATTACACTATTTATATTGCTTTTAGTTTATTATAACTTTGTAAAGTGTTTGCTCTTTTGATAGGTAAATTATATTAAAAAAATATTTATTTTATCTCTACTATAGTTCATTTAAATTAGCTTCCCTGACTAAATATATTATTTGTATTAAGGCACTTGATCATGTTGCTTATGCTCAGTTTACTTGAGTTTGTAAGCTTAATTAAAGCATAAAATTTATTACTTGGAGTTATGCTAATATTTTTCTAACCATATGGGCAATAGCAAATCTGTTAGTCAAAGTGCTACAACTGATAGTTTTTATGGTACTATACCTTAATATCATACATGTTTTATCTTTAGCACATTGCTCAGAGTTTTAGAAACTATTAATAAGTTACTCATAGGTCATAAGGGCAACAGCAAAGCTGTAAGTCCAAGTGTAACAAATAATAGTTTTTATAGTATTATATCATATGAGTGGCACAAATGATAGCTTTTATGGTATCAAATTATGCTGTTTTAGTAATTTGAACTCTAGAGCAATTCTCAGAGTTATATTTTTCTAATAATAAGTTAGTTTATAGGCTGAGGGCATCAGCAAAGCTGTTAGTCCAAGTGGCATAGATAATAGTTTTACGGTATTATACTATAATACTTTAGTATATTGAACCTTAGAGCTATTCTTTAAGTTATATTTTAATGGTGATATATTTAGCTCACAGAGCACAAAGGCAACAGCAAAGGTGTTAGTCCAAGTGGGACAAATATAGTTTTTTTCAAAAGTAAATGGGGCTCAGAGTGTAGTGGAGGCACAGCCCTAAGGCTGTGCCAGTGCGAGCTTGTCTTCAACACATGGGCTAAGTAGTTCATTTGGTGTGCCTCTTTGTGGGTCACCCTTTTAAGTCAGGGTGCTGTTTTGGGGGGGTTGAGGCTTTTTGATTTAGATTATGTTGTCATAAATTGTTTTGCTTTTGGCAATGCTAACCCCAAATTTAGGCAATCAGGTCACTTAAAGGTAGTTTTTTGACTCCCAAGTTTATTTTGTAGCAAATCAAAAAGCTTTAATCTCACTTTACAACCCCCACCTCAATGGTGAGCATGCATTCAGAGATATTCAGAGTATTTATAAAATTATATATATATATATATATATATATACTAGATTCTCACTATATAAAATATTATCTCCAATTTTCCACTAATCATGAATGATACTGCCTATCAAATCTATTTAACAATTTTTCAATAATCATAAATAATACTGCCTATCAGATTTATTTAATTATAAATATATAAATAGGAATCTCCATACATGAATTATATGATCTAACTTTTCCAATATCTACTTAAAAAAATTTCATTCACTGACTGATTGACTGACTTACTGACTGACTGACATCTGAAACCTTCGAGTCTGATAGGGTCAATTTATTTGGGTGAGTGGGTGAGAATTGGCGAATCTTATCGAATCTGAAATTATTGAGCCTGATGGGTTCAATCTATTTGGGCGAGTGGATGAGAATTGACAAATATCATTGAATAATTCATCAAATTGCTCACCTGAAGCTAATCGATTCTAATAAGTTTAATCTATTTGGGTGAGTGGGTGAGAATTGGCAAATAAGATCAATCTGAAACTATCGAGTATGATAGGTTCAATCTATTTGGGTGAGTTGGTAAGAATTGGCGAATATTATCTAATAATTCACACTTTGTCATCTGAAGCTAGTCGAGTCTGATAAGTTTAATCTATTTGGGTGAGTGGGTAAGAATTGGTGAATATTATCTAATAATTCACCAAATTGCTCATCTGAAACTCAACAAAAATCAGTACTAGAGTTTAAGTAGATTAAGTAGTTAGGATAATCAGCTCACCAGCCACTCGGACTAACAGCGGAGCTGTTAGTCCGAGTGGCTCGAGAGTAGTGCTGGCACAGCCTATAGGCTACAATGTGAGCTTATCATCTGATAAACTTTAAATACCGTAGCAAAGCACGGGTATCTGGATGTTAGGTTTATATATTTTAAAAACCTGCCTAATTTGGTTCACCTAATTAATAAAATATTTTTGGCAAGTTAAGTAGAAGTTGATTTAGTAGTTTGGAAGATATGTCACTTGCTCAATGATTTTAAGTATAAAGAGATGTTTCGGGTAGCAGGTTGGTGTTATTTGATTGATTCGATAGGTTTTGTTTGGCCGAGAGATTGAAGGCTTTTGTTTGAATCGATACACAGTTTAGTTTTGAGGGGTAATTAGTTATTGGTTGTTTTGATAATTTCAGTTAGGTTTGCCTAAGTGGTTGGTGGACCTTGGTTGATTCGATGGGCTCAATAGTTTCAGATAAGTGGTTAATGGTTTAGTTAATTCGATAAGCTCATAGGTTTTGGTAGATGGTTTGTGGTTTTTAGTTGCTTTGATGGTTCATTGCTTTTGCCTATGTTGAGGTTGGCAGTTAATCAATATTCGATAGTTTAATGGTTTCTAAACTTATCCGTGGACATCTACTAATATCCAAAGCTCAAACAATTGGAAATCATCTGGTGATAAACGTCAAATGATAGTACTATAGTAAAGCAAGGGTAAGTTGCTATATCAACACATTGTTGACTGGTGACGAGTTAACTCGTCATCTGTCAATGATATGATACCAAACAAAAATTAAAAGTTATACAAAAAATATATCCAAAGTTTAATTTCATTTCATTCAGTATAAATAAAATTTATTAGAGTTTATTTAGAATATTTTAATTTACTTCCATATTCAATTACAAAATAATAGCCGGTGACATGACAGTTTCTGTGTAAAATTGCCGGTCAACAATGTGTTAAAATTCAACAGAGTGGGACAAAGCCAACTTGAGCTCTGTTGGTATAATCTAACCTCAGTAAATTTTAAGGTATTTTGATATCTGTACAAGTTAACATCTTACTGAATAGCAATTTAGCTCTTGAGATAGGTTTGGCAGGTTTGTATTTTAATTTTTAAAGGCATTTTTGTTCATTATTGTCATGTTGTTCCAGTTGTTATATTTACTCTCTTTACTAAAAAATTATTTCCTGTATACCATTTAGCATATTTCTTCTGTGTTGAACTTATTTTTAAAAATAATATCTTAAATGATTATTTCTCTTTACTTTAGTGGTATATCACCTTTTACAGAGTTGGGTTTGTTTATTCTCTTAGCCTTTTCTTAATTTTTTAATGGAAAAATAGCTCAAGTCATGTTTGGACAGTAATTCAAACATTCAGTTTTTTTGAGGTTCGCTATCATTACTTACTTTTCAAATATCTTATGCCACAACTTGAATTTTTTACCTTTGCTTTAGGGTTATATCAGCCTTTCTCAAAATAGGTTGCTTTGTTCTCTTAATCTTCTCTTTATTTTCTTTAATGGAAAAGTGGCTCAAGTTATATTTGGTCAGGAGTTACACATTCAATTTAACTTTAATTTTTATGAGGTTCACTACCATTACTTACTTTTTGACCATCTTATGCTGCAACCCAAATAATCACACTTTTTGGGCTTAATCTTTTTCTACCAAATAGGCCTTTTGATCTTTTACCATTGTTCAAAAATTATATCAAAATATATAGTAGCTACCTTATTTTTTGAGCACCCTAACCTACCTACCCTAACATACCCTAACATACCTACCATATTATACCTTTATATATATATCTGCAACTTGAATTTTGTGACAAATGTTTTTATACAAAAAAATAATACTATTTTTAGAATGTAATTTTTACCAAATAAATTTCAGTATTAATTCTTTTGTTTCTTAGTATTAGTATCTTTAAAATTCTTCTTTAAACCCAATTTTTCATTTATATAATGCTACTATAGCCTTTGCATATAGTAAACCTTTATAATTTTATAATTTTTATACACCTTATTTAAATCAGTTTCTCTTTTATAATTATACAAAAGTCATTTGTAATTTAGTGTTGCATTTATATCTGCTCACACTCTTGATAATTTTACTTTCCATATTATGAGCTTATAAATCTATTACAAAAAACACTTATACATTTTAAATTTTTTGCTTGGTGGTAAATATTTAAATGACATTATTAGCAGAAAAAAGTTTAATGAAGTTAAAATTGAAGTATTGCCAATTTCTATATTTTTTATCTATTCTATCTATTTGGAAGCTATTTGATATTTAAGTAATATAATTTTTGGATTTTGGTTTATAAAATGACTGCCAAATTAAAATGCCAATTTTAGAAAAATAAACCTTGTATGTTGATATTGTAACTAAGCATGGTGTGTTATTGCTATATATGGTAAATTTAATTTTGTTTTTCTCAGTCTATATATATATCTAGGAAGTGAAATCTTAAAAAACAGATTTGATTTATATCATTATGTTAGAGATTATATTTTATTTTATCATAAATTAATTTATTACTATGTTACCATAAGTACCAAGCAAAAGTTTAGATTAGATATGCTACATTTCTATTTTTAACATTAGAAAATTATTATTTTTATCATTTTTAAAGTTAAATGGTTCTAACTCAAAAAAATTAAAATTAATTTTATTTATTTTAGATTTTAAAACTTATGTTAGAACAATATCCAGTTTTTAGCTATAACTTCAGATTTATAGGTTTTAAGTTAAGTATTATAAAAATTTTAAAATGAAAAATTATTATTGAAGTTTCACTTAGTAGTAATTGTGTTTACCATGTTTTAATTTTAGTTGATAATATTAAAGTTGGTAAATAGTTATATATACTCTTTATCAGATTTAATTTAATAGAAGTTAATACTTATTTATTTTTATTTGAATCTTTAGCTGCTATCTAAATAAAAGGGAGTTGTATGCTATAAAAATTTGACTATTTACTCTTAAGTTTAAAATATAAATAATAATTTTATATTAGGAGTGAGAACATAGATTTTTATGGCTTTTTTCAGTCAATCCTTAACTTAGATTATCATATTTTTAATTTTAATTTGATACAATATGGTTAGTAAAAAATTTTCTTTGATAAAAATTAAGTTAAAAGATAAAATACTTTTAAAATTTTAATTTGAACTTTATTTACTAATTAAATAAATAAAAGTTTTACAAAATAAGTAACTATAATAATCTTACTCTTAATTTAAAGTATGAGTTTTAATTTCTATAAATTTAACTTAACATTATGTCTACTACCATGCTTTAACTTTAACCTTTAACACAACTTGATCTATTTTAATGTCAATATAAAAAAGATCTTGTAACTTCCTATATGTTCACCATCATCCATACACTATACCAATTTTTATCCAATCTAAGCAAAAGTATATTATGCAATGGGATAACTAAATTATAAATGATATTTATAATACAAACCTTTGGGGGTCTTTTGGGGTCTAAAAAACTTTTTAAAATCTGGCTATTATGTCAACTCAAGAATATATTTTGTTTGCTATATTAGCTAATAACATAATTTATACCTTTGTATCTTAATGAGAGTATACCTTACTTCTATTAACTTTATGTTTTCACAAATTTTGCTGCTATTTTTGCTTAAAAATAAAATTATATATTATATCTAACATTTTACCAAGTTTCTAGGATACAGTTTTAGTGTGTGAATTAAGCAGATGCACTTAAAATTAAAGTAAGATATATTTGAGCTTTAAATTTAACTTCTTAATAGCATCTAAAATCAGACTAAAAGGTTTGGTAAAAATTAATAAATATACCTTAGCATTATTATCTGATTATTTTTTAAAAAAGGAAAGTCTATTATCCAAAGACAACCAAAAGTAGTTAAAGCAAAGCCTTTGTGAGCAAATGAAACAGATGATCAACAACAGCAATATCTTCAGAATAAGTGGAAATATGCTAGCACAAGGCGTGCAGCAGAATCTGAGTATCAATTCCAGCTTCAGCTTCAAGAAATACAAGAATATGCTAGTCAATCACATGCATCTAAATCTGAGCAATAACATCTGCACATCTTAAAGAAATGTGGGAACATGCTAGCAAATCATGTGCATCTGAATCTGAGAAACAACAACAGCAACGTTTTCAAGAAATGTGGGAACAATCTAGCACATTATGTGCAGCTAAATATGAGTATCAGTTCCAGCTTCAGCTTCAAGAAATGCAATAATATGCTAGTCAATCATGTGCAACTTAGTCTGAGCAACGATGACTGCAACATCTTCAAGAAATGTGAAAACATGCAAGCATATCATATGCAGCTGAATGGCAAGCAAATCTATTTCTTAAGGGTTTTTGTTATGATCCCAGAAGAGAGTACAACAAATATAATAGTATTACCATTAAAGGAATTGACCAAATATGCAAGTATTATTTTGCTAAGAAATATAAAGGTGAACCTCAGAGTATGTGCTGCTGTAATGGTAAAGTATATCTACCACCACTTGAAATGCTACCAGAATCATTATTCTTTTATATGTCTGAGTCTTCTTTAAATCTAAACATTTTCTTAAGAATATTAGGAGATATAATTCATGTTTTCAAAGGACTTCATTTGGAGCCTCATCTATAGAACAACAAAGTGGGCCTCAAACTATCTTTAAGGTTTAAGGTCATTATATCATAAAGTGGGTATCTTCTCCCTCTTCCAAGTGAAGATACCAAGTTTTTACAAATTTATTTTCTTGGAAATGAAGATCTAGAAGTGAATCACCATTGTGACTATATATCAGGGGTGAGGCATGATATTATAGTATCTATACAAAAATGTTTCATGAACATAACCAACTTATGAAAATATTTAAGATAGCTTTAGAGAACATGCCTTCAAATGAGTATAAATTAGTCATTTATGCTGATAAAAACCAAGTGGAGAACATGAGTGTTGCTTTAACAGTTTTCAAATAAACGAGTTAGCTATTGTCATAGCTGTTAATGACTGTAACAGAAAGGATATAAAAATAAAAAAGTGAAGTAGCTCACTACAACTTATTACAAAGATACACCAATCATATGATGCTCTGCAGTATTTCATTATATTTTGCCTAAGTGAAGATGTATATCATTTTAACCTAATCAATATAATCCAAATATAGAGTTACCAATTATTAAGAAAGTTATAATGTTGGACTTTTATGCACACATGATCATGATTTGAAATAACTCTCACAATTATATTTTAAATACAAAACATATATTTTATCAATTTATTGTTGATGTATATGCTAAAATTGAAGCTAAGCGCCTTCATTTAGAAACTTAACCAAAAAAATCTTCATAGTGAAGAATATTTTTATTTAAAAGATGCTATTGCAAGTAAGAGAAATGTTGATGGTATTGGAAAAGTAATGATTTTGCCTGCCACTTTTACAGGAAATCCAAGACAAATTTATAAGCACGCTTAAGATGCTATGACATATTCTAGATCATATAAACATCCTGACCTATTTGTTACATTTACATGTAATCCTGCTTGGCCAAAAATTAAGGAAGAATTAACTCGTGGACAAACACCAAAAGATTAACATGATTTATTAGCTAGAGTTTTTTAACAAAAACCAAAAGTTAATAATTTTTTTAACCAAAGCCATATTTTTGAAGAGACAATATGTTGGATGTATATTATTTTTTTAGTACTAGATATTGAATGTATATTATTGAGTGGCAAAAAATATGGCTTGCACATTATCATAACTTGATATGGCCTAAAGGAAAATATATTTTAACCAAATAGATAATCTTATTTCTGCAGAATTTTTAAATCCAGAAGTAGACCAAGTTCTTTTGGATATTGTAAAAAAGAATATGGGCCATGTGAAAATATTAATCAGAATGCATCTTGCATGAAAGACAGAAAATGTAGCAAAAATTATCCTAAAAATTAATTAAGGATACACAAACTGGGGATGACAGTACCCTATCTATGAGAGAAAAGGTCCAGAAGTTGGTGGGTACACAATAAAATTAAATGTGCAAGGTAGTGAAATTGAGATTGATAACAAATGGATAGTTCCATAATCACCTCTGCTTTCTAATATGTTTAACGCTCACATAAATGTTGAATACTGTAATTTAATAAAATCTATCAAATATATATGCAAATATATCAACAAAGGTAGTGATATGGCTGTTTTTGGTTTGACAAAGGCCAGTGAGCATGATGAGATATTAAATTATCAGTTAGGACAATGCATAAGCAGTAATGAAGCAGTTTGGCGCATACTGAGTTTTTCTATTAATGAGAGGTATCCTACAGTCTTTCATCTGAGTGTACACTTAGAGAATGGGCAAAGAGCTTACTTTATAAGGAAAAATGTAGAAGTAGTTGCTGCTGAACCACCCAGAACAACTTTAACAGCTTTCTTTTAGTTATGTCAACAGGATACATTTGCAAAGACATTGTTATATTTAGAAGTTCCTCACTACTATACCTGAGATTCTAAAAAAGTTTTTTCTAGAAGAAAAAAGGAGTACCTGTTTCAGAAAGTGATGTTATTGCAAGTGAAGCTTTAGGACATGTCTACACTGTTAACCTAAATAATGCTGAATGATTTTTACTTAAAAATGCTAATTTATATAATCTGGGGGCCAGCTTCTTATGAAATGCTTAAACTGTGAATGGTGAATTATGCAATACTTTCAGGGAAGCCTGTTAAAAATTAGGTTTATTACAAAATGATGAAAATTGGGATCAAGCAATGTCTGAAGCAGCATTAACACAATATTCTGAGCAGATAAGAAATTTATTTGCAATTATCTTGACTACATGTAATCTATCTAATTTCAAAACTTTGTGAGAGAAATATCATAAAAGTTTGAGTAGGTATCCTTGCTAAAGTTTATTAAAACAATAGAGATGATAACATACAATTTTCTGATCTTTCTTTCACTTTGATATTTAAATCAAAGCCAAAATTGGATTTTTTAAAAAAATTCAAAACCAAACGCTCAATTAAGCTAAATCTTACCAATGTCAATGCAATTGACACCTTGTGCCCTGGCTTGGGGTGATGGTGTGCCACCATCTGGCATCTTTCAGCCACCACTGGAAGTGCGCCCAGGCTGGCTCTGCTAGCCCTCCCAATGCTACTGGGTGTTATCTCCTCCCTTGGGACTTGGCCCACCACCTTGCAAGCTCTAAGGCGGTGCTCCAGAGCCCTTTGGTGCTCCCATGGAGCAATTTGCATTTCAGCCTCTGGGTCAAGTATGAGAATCTTTTCCCATATGCAAGCGCAGCCATCATCAAGATGGCCATGGCAGTTTTCAATCCTGCTGGCTTTATTTAATTTTATCTCTGTAAGGAGAGTGTCTATAACTCTTTTGTTTTCAGCATGGAGGTGCTCGGTGCACAGAGCCAACACATAGAAACTAGTCATTAGTACTAATGCTACTAGCTCCCAGCAGAGGGTACTGGAGCAATAATAACCAAAACCAAAAAGCGCAATCAGAAAACACCCAAAAAATGATATAATGCATAAGAAGAGGAGTGGTAAACAGACCAGGTTGGAGGGGACCTAGGCGAACCAACAGTGCATATGGGAAAAATCAGATTGTGTTTAAAATGGAAATTTGGACAAAGCTTGAGACCTCCTTAAAGGGGTCCACACACATAACCTTTGGTAATAACATTTTTAAAAGATGGAAAAAACAGGAAATTTTATTTGAGAAGTCAACCAACAAGGAATGTTGATCAGAGAAAATGTATTTAAGCTTGGACAGGGGAATTGAGGTTATGCTGCAGTGGGCCCAAGTAGCAACTCACTAATAAGCAATACTTTCATCCAACTAGTAGAATAGGCTAAAACTGACTTCACTTGAGTGATCAATTAAAGTTGGATTTGACCCAAGCACATTATTTTGTAGATGGAAAGGGTTTTGAATCCCTAATTCTTGACTAACTGAATTGAACCATCCATCTTTATTTAGTAGATAGTTCATCTTAACGCTTGACCCAATGTCAGAAGCTGGGCACTCAGCACCCCACTAGAACCAACCTGGGCATATTTTGCTCTTATCCAGCGCTGGTCTAGGGTGTGATTCAGGTCTGGAAGTCCCTGTAGCTTCATCTTTTGGGCCTCCAGGCGCCCAGACTTATCTTTGGGGTTGGTCTCCACTATGATGTCATCTATACATGACATTACCATCTCCTCCCAATGGGGCTCAACCCCCGCGCTCCAGGGGCTTTTGCAAGGGAAAAGTTCTTGTGGGCAGGGGCCAACTTCATGGGTGCAACAGTCAGTTTAGAGTGAGATCCAGCAGCCTGGGGGAAATGCTGGTGGAAGGCTTCAATTGGATCTTGGGCATGCACACAGTTGCACACTGGAACCCAACTGTTCTCTGCAGTGTCAAAGCCCTTCCAGGATACCAGATACTCCAGTCTTCTTTTAGTGCGGTGGAAGGCAACTATCTCTTCTACCTTTCACTCAGGCACCCCATCCATGAGATAGGCCTTGGGAGTCTCTGGTGGGGGGGCCCTCAAACAACGTGAGTTTGCTCTCATGAAACACCAAGAAGATCCAAAATGAAGGTGGAAGATCCAGCTGTTATGAGGCATGGCCCACTTTTCTAATAATGCGGTAAGGTCCAATACTCTTAGGGCCTATCTTCTTGCATGGCTGCTTAATAGAGATGTTATGAGCATCAAGCATCACAAGATCCCCTTTCTTGTATTCAGGACCCACTCGGTGCTTCCCATCAGCATTCTCCTTATACACCTGCATTGCCACCTCCAAGCTTGTGGAAACCCCCTGGTGGACCTTCTTGATTGTCTTGACAAAGTCCACCACCGCTTCAACCTTAGACCCGCAGATGGGCTCCATGTTAAAGGTGGGGTTAAAGCCATGGCTGGTGAAAAATGGGGAACAACCAATTGAGGAGTACAAGGTATTATTGTAGCTAAACTGGGCCATTGGAGGTGAGAAGCCCAATCTGAATGGTCTGCGGCAGTGTAACACTGCAGAAATTGCTCCAAGCACTGGTTCACTCATTCAGTCTGCCCATCTGATTGTGGGTGATAGGCAGTTAAATGGCAATGGTGAATCTGGAGTTTCTTACACAAATATCTCCAAAAGACAGAGTAAACTGGGGTCCCCAGTCACTGATAATCTCTTGAGAACTCCATGGAGCGCAAACACATGCATGATGAAAAGCCTGGCCATCTCAGCCACGGTTATTGTAGTTCTGCACAGAATGAAGTGGGCAAAATTTGTAAATTGAAAACCACCACCATGATGGCATTGTAACCATCTGAGACAGATAGTTCTACAATAAAGTTCACCAATAGGTAAGTTCAGGGCCCTTCAGCTTTCTGGACAGATACCAACAACCCCGCTAAAGGTTGACAATCTGGCTTTATTTGGTTGCAGACTAAACATTCCTTACAGTACTGCCCCACCTGAGCAGGCAAGCCCTTCCAATTGTATGTGCGATGGATTCACTCTAATGTCTTTGCTTTATCAGGATGACCAATGGTAAGTCCATCATGATGGTCTCAGATGATTTTCAGGCAATGTGGTTCAGAAGGAACCCATAGGCGTCCCTGGAACCACACCATCTCATCCTTTGTGTGATAGCCCCTGGAGAGATCCTCTTGATTCAACTTTCACTTAGCAAGTAACATAGTATATTCCGCTGCCAGCAGCTGTGAAAGGACTACCTTTCTGAACATATTATAATCCTCCGCATTTTCCAGAGGTGCAAGTGCAGGCCTGTTGGCCAGAGGATAGGGTTGTTGAGGCAGAAGTTTACTTGGAGGAATTATCACCTGGGTGTTGTGAACTTCCACCTCCTTGGGATCAGGCGCTAAATCAGGGTTGCAGCTCAAAGCATCTGCCATACCATTATCCTTGCCCTTGGTAAACTCATATGTGAATGCAAATTGGGCAAGGGTCTCATGCCAACTGGTTTGCCATGGGGTTAAGACATGAGGAGCGCAGTAGTACAGAAAGGCATGGTGGTCTTTATGTACCCAGAAAGGGTGGGATGAGCCATGCAAGTGGTGATGCCAATAAGTCAGCGCCTCCACCACTGCTAATAACTCCTTATCATAAATGGCATAATTCAACTCTGGTAAAAACATTTTTCTAGAAAAATATCCCACTGGATGCTCTATCCCATCTTTGCTTACTTGGAACAAGGCAGCCACTATGGCAAAATTGGAGGCATCAGTTGACACAATGAACTCCTTTGAAGGGTCAACATAGCAAAGAACAGTCATGGACAACAGGGTGCACTTCACTGCTTGGAAATCATCCTCCAAAGTGAGGGACCACTGAAGCACATTGGCACCGCTAGCCTTGTATAGGGGAGCTGCCACCTCAAAGAGATTGGGTGTGAACTTCTTGAGAAATGTACACATCCCCAAAAAGCTCCTTAATTCCTTAACTGAGGTGGGGGTAGGCCACTCACAAATCACCTTCTCCTTGTCTGGAGTTATCAAGTGTCCCTGGTCAAACATGACGTTGCCCAGAAACATGACCTGGGACTTAAAGAACTTGCACTTTGAAATTCCCAATGTAAGGCTGGCTGCCTTTAACTGCTCTATCACTTGCCAAAGGTGAACTGCATGGGACTCCTGATCAGGGGAAAACACCAGGATATCATCCATGTAGGTGACCGCGCATACCCCTAACAGGTCCCCCAACGCTGCATCAATGCAGCGTTGAAAGATAGCAGGGGCATTATTAAGCCCAAAGGGCATGACCCAAAAACTGAAAGATCCCTTTTCTGGTATAGAATGCGGTCAACCACTCTTGTCCCTTTTTAATCCAGATCTGATTGAAAGCGTTGAGGCAATCCAACTTGGAGAAGACCTTCACCTTCTCCACATAGCATTCAATCTGTGAAACCAAAGGGATGGGATGGAGGTCTGGTACAGTAACGTTGTTAAGGTTACCATAGTTTATGCGGGGGCATAAGGTACCATCAGACTTCTTCACAAAGAGTAGGGGGAGCATACAGGGGAGGTTCACTGAAAGATTGCACCCTTGGCTAACTGTTCCTTTACTTACACATCCAATGCCTTCTTCTTCTGGACAGTCAATGGGCGAATAGGGGAAGAGATATGCACCAGATCCACTGTGAGCTTGAAGTCATAATTAAAATCAGAGTGCTCAGGGAGTGCGTTGGCAGATGCTGCATCAAAAGAGGATTCCAAACCCTCCAAGCAAGAAGGGTATAAGAATTTCCACTGAGGGCTTCTGCATTGAGGCAAGGCAACAAGGGAGACGGTGGGGCCAATGGGGCAATTTTCCTGGGGCGTTTTCTTCCAACAAAGGCACAACAAATGTGTGACCATTCTTCATGGTGAGGTACAAGGTATTCTCCTTCAGGTTAGTTCTAACATCAAACTTCCGCCACCACTCCACACCCAAAATGATAGGGAACAGGAGGTTTTTGATTGCACTGAAATGATCAGACAAGTGGTACTTGCCAACCTGATAGTCTACTGTCCCAATGATCTTCAGAGTGGAAATACCTTGGGACGCCCCTCCTCTAACCACATCACCTGGCAAGTAACTCAGTCCAAGGTAGTTGGCTAAGTACTGGTCATAAAGTTTCCAGAGGCGCCAGTATCCACCAAAATAGTAGTGGCAAGCTTCCCTAAAGGAGAGGAGAGGGTGGCAGTCAATAGAAAATACCCATAATGGTTTTTATTTATAAAAGACAATGACAACACTTCACCAAAAATTTCTTCTTCTGGCTCAAGCATGTCAATATAATCTGTTTTGGAATCAAAAAGGGGGAGGGATAGTTGGCCACTCTTAATACTGAGGCCACATACCCCACCATGCCTTCTGCAGGTTCATATACTTGATCATATTTTAAACGCAGTGCCTTTTTCACTTCCTGAGAGCACCAAATCATGGTAGAGGTCAACTGTGGGCTCTTAGGGGTAATCTGATATACCAAAATAGGTTCCTCATCCAGTCCATATAAACTAATAAACAGTTCAAAGGTAGAAACCAGGTTTTCATTATAAAACGCGTTTTCTGATGTGAATGACCCTATCCTTTGCTCTGCAACAGAATGCCCAATGTTATCCAAGGCCAACACCCCCAGGCCTATCTGCGCTGATTCCGCCAGCATCATCTGAATGTGCTGCAAAGGGAAACTCATTTCTCAGAATGAAATTTAATTAATTTGGTGGAAAGTTGAGGAATAACAATTTTCAGAGATCAAAGCATCCAAATCCACCAGGTATGAACATGAAGGGTGGATACTTTTCAGTTGGAGGCAACTATAATAATGCTGAGTTGCTCCAACCTTCATGCAAAAGAGGAAACAGCGGTGCAGCTAACAACAGCTGAAACCCACAGCCAGCGCCCACTGTTTTTACTTCTGGAAAAGGTCCACACAGAAAAAGTTCATGCACATAAAAAAGTGGTTGGTCAACTAATGTAAGGAGAGTGTCTATAACTCTTCTGTTTCCAATGTGGAGGTGCTCAGTGCACAGATCCAATGCATGGAAACTAGCCATTAGTACTAATGCTACTAGCGCCCAGAAGAGAGTGCTGAAGCAATAATAACTAAAACCAAAAAGCGCGATCAGAAAACACCCAAAAATGACACTGTGCACAAGAAGAGGAGTGGTAAATGGACCAGGTTGGAGGGGACCTGGGTGAACCAATGGTGCATGTGAGAAAAATCAGATTGTGTTCAAAATGGCAATTTGAATGGAGCATGAGACCTCCTTGAAGGGGTCCATGCACATAACCTTTGGTAATAACATTTTTAAAAGATGGGAAAAACAGGGAAATTTTATTTGAGAAGTCAACCAACAAGGAATGTTGGTTAGAGAAAATATATTTAAGCTCAGATGGGGGAATTGGGGTTATGCCACAGTGGGCCCAAGCAGCAACTCACCAATAGGGCAATACTGCCATCCAAATTAGTAGAATAGGCCAAAACTGACTTCACTTAAGCAATTGGTTGAAGTTGGATTTGACTTGAGTGCATTATTTTATAGATGGAACGGGTTTCAAATCCCCATTCCTTGACTAACCAAATCAAACCGTCCGCCTTTATTTGATGGATAGTTCATTTTAACGCTTGACCCAACGTCAGGGGCTGGGCACTTGGCACCCCACTATAACCAATCTGGGCATATTTTTCCCTTACTCAGCACTGGTCTAGGGTGTGCTTTTGGTGTGGAAGGCCCTGTAGCTTTACCTTTTGGGCCTCCAGACGCCCAGCCTTATCTTTGGGGTTGGTCCCCACTATGATGTCATCTATACATGACAGCTCCTTTAAAGTTTACTTCAACCTCAGCTTCTGCTTAGAAGCCAATGCAGCGGCAGCAGCCAAGCTGCAATTGATTTACAAAAAAATTGCTCCCCACCATTTGCAACCAGCTCCTGGATAAGGCCACTTTGGTGGTCCAGTTTGCCAGGTTGCCCTCTTTCCTTTTCCCCAAATGCCTCTGCTATGAGCTCACAGAGGGTTTGGCCATTTATGGTGCAGACCCCATGTTGCAGTTTGTGGTTCCTAATGGGGCAGATCATTTGGCAGTACCTCACATCTTTGCAGCAATCTACTCATTTCATCACAACTCTCAACTCATGATTTCCCCCCCGCACTGTGATCAGATCTGCCCCTGACACTCATTCTGGGTGCGCGTCAAAAACAGCTGTGCCATTTGCCCCTTGTGCTTTGAGCTTGACCACTCAAAGTATAAGTGCCCCACAGTTGCCACTTCCACTGCATCCACCGCTCAGAGCTTGGGTGCTGCCCCAGCAGCTGCCTCACCCCAATTTATCAAATGGGGATCGATCCTCCTTCCCCCAATGTCAGAAAATTCTGGTGCTGCTTCCAAAGCGGTGGCCAATCAAAATTTAAAAAAAAGTAAAATTTTGAAAATTCAACTGGATTATGGAATCCAGAGTCAATGGCTGAACCAGTTTCAGCTGAGCTGCCATGGTCAACTGCATGTGGCCAATCATCTCTAGCCACAGCCCTAATTCCTGTGGCTGGCCCAGTGCTGGCTGAATCCAATCCATTCAAGGCTCTTGAAGGGATTGAGAAGGATGGATGGATGGCCATGTCATGCCATGTGAAACCTGTTTTGCTTTGGAGGAGTTCTTTGTTGACCCTCCCAAATTGCATTCCTGCCATTTTCATCCAAAAACAGGTTTCCTATTTATAAAAATATCAATGATATGGCAGTTGTAGCTACAGCTGCCCCAGCCAACACCCTCCTCTGCCAGCAACTCCATGGGGCAATTGAGCTCCTTGTTGATGGTATTCCTATCTCCAATTTTCCTCATGATTTTGAGGAAGATGCAAAGTACAAAATTGAGGAGCTTGCTTTTGGTGCAAACTGCGCTTGCATTGATGCAGCAAAAACATCTCTTTTTGACCCCAATTATCACCAAACCCAATGGTGCATCAAATTATTTACTTGTATGCCAGCTCTCATCAATTTTGCTGAGCATCAACTTGATCAATATGTTGAGGTGATGGACACTGCCAGCCTCATTAACAAAGAAAACCCCCAATTATACCTCATTATGCCTCATGTCACTGATGCTTTCACCCCAATGCTGTCTGCCATAGTCTGCCAGCTAAAGTGGGCGCTAAACAAAAGTTTTCTCAAATTCTCCTCATCATCTGATATGGCTTCCTAGGCTGATAACCTAGGGGCTATATTAGAAATAGTTTTAATTTATGATAATCCCTTTGTTTGGCCCATTTGCAAATAAAGATACATGGCAGCTCCCCTTTTGGGTTGGGCACCACTAGTACTAAAAAAAGATAACATACAAATTTTCTGAGAAAATAAATAATGAAGTTCTCATTATACTAGAGCATAAATGTCTTTCAATTTGTAGCAAACCTTTATTAAAGTTTGGTTACCAGCGCTAGAAAAAAACTCTGTTAATGAAAATAATGCAGATCTTCTTCATAAAAGAAATTACAGTACTGCAGAATTAATAGATATTTGTTGAGTCTAACAAACCTCTATAGTTGGATAATTAAAGAAAATCTTATGATGACATCATGGAATATGTTAATAGAGAAAATGAAGGTATCATATTTCTAGATGCTCCAGGTGAAACTTGTAAAACTTTTCTGATTAATTTAATCCTTGCTGAGATTGAATCAAAAAATAACATAGCAGTTGCTATGGCTTTCTCTGGCATAGCAGATACTCTTCTAGATGGTAGATGGACAGCACACTCAGTATTAAAACTTTCTTTAAAAGTAAATATAGAAGAATACCCTGTATGCAATATCAGGAAAACAAGTTCTCAGGTAAAGGTATTAAAAATGTGCAAAATTATTATATGAGATAAATGCACAATGGCTATAAGAAATCTCTAGAAGCCCTTGATAGGACTCTACAGGACTTGAGAAATGTTGAACAGTTGATGGAAAAGATCTTTGCTGCTTCTTGCTGGTAACTTTTGACAAACTCTTCCAGTTATACTAAAATCAACTTCAGCAGATGAACTCAATACTAGCCTGAAAACTTCTTATTTGTGGAAGTTACTTAAAAAAATTACATTAAAAACTAACATGAGAGTTCAGCTTAGTAGAGATAAGTCAGCAAAACAATTTTCAGATAAACTTTTATAGATAGGTGAAGGTACATTTCCAACTGACTCAAATGGTAATATTACCCTTTTATGTGATTTTTGCACTTTGGTTTCAATAGTTAAAGAGTTAATCAACAAAATTTATCCAAGTATATCTGAAAATTACAGAGATCATGAATGGTTATGTGAAAGAGCTATCCTTGCTGCTAAAAATGATGCTGTACATGATTTGAACAGCCAAATTCAAAATATGATACCAGAGACAGCCACTAGATATAATATATATATATACAGTAGTGGATGCTGATAATATAGTGAATTTTCCTATAAAATTTCTGAACTCACTAAATCCTACTGGAATGCCTCCACATTTCCTTCAGCTTAAGAATGGTTCTGTTATCATGTTTTTATGTAATTTAGATTTACTAAAACTTTGCATTGGTACCATACTTAGTGTGAAAAGACTCTTATCTAATAACATAGAAGCTACAAACATAACAGCCAAAAAAGATGAGGATTTATTTATTCCTCAAATACAATTGATCTCAACTAATATGCCCTTTTGTTTCAAGAGATTGTAATTCCCTGTGTGCCTTGCTTTTACTATTACAATCAATAAAGCACAGGGGCAATCAATCAAGTGGTGTGGTCTTTATCTAGAATCATCATGTTTTTCTCATGAACAGCTTTATGTAGCATGCTCTAGAGCAGAGGTCCCCAACCCCTGGGCCATGGACTAGTACCAGTCCATGGGCCATTTGGTACTGGGCTGCAGAGAAACCCTAGATAGGACCATCTCATTGCAGAGAAACAAGCTCAGGGCTCCCACTGATTTAGCATTATGGTGAGTTGTATTTTTTATGCACTTTATAATTGTTTTTGTGTTGTATCTTATTTTTAAGGCATGATTAAACGTTATCTTATCAACCAGAGAGTTTAGGAGTCAGAGAGAATGTCACTAATGTTATATTGTTGATGCTATGTTACAAGGACGCTGCTAATAAAGTTGCTTACAAATGCACAGTGGATTCAAATTTATTATTATATTTAAAAAGTACCACAGTTTTTGATCTGGTCATATCATTTTATTTTGTGTATTTATCTGCCACACCTTAAAGGCTGGTCCATGAAAATATTTTCTGGAATTTATTTGGTCTGTGACCCAAAAAAGGTTGGAGACCACTGCTTTAGAGTTAGATCACAAAACAACATATTTATCAGAGCTTCAGAAGGTATAACAAAAAATATTGTTTTAAGCAAACATTATAACAGCTTTTTTAATATTGATATAAAATTTACTATTATATTCTATTTTAATTTATGCTTATTTGTATGCATTTTATATATATGAAAATGATATTTTTATACCTTTGTGTATATTTTATATATAATATTACTAAAACTACATAATGTATAATACAAACTGATGTAGTATATAGTTTGCTTTTATTTTAATATTGTATAATGAACGATTGAAATACCTATGTTAGTATTCAAGCTATAATTAAAATTTTAAATTAGAATAGCACATAAAAAAGATCATTTATATCAATATTAGTTAGTAATACCTATTAAAAGAAAATGTCTCACCCTATAAGTAGAATTAAAAAGCCCAAGCAATGCTGGGTTGATTGGCTAGTTAGTTAATATTTGCCAATTCCTACCCACTTGCCCAAAATAGATTGAACTAATCAGAATTGATAATTTCAGATTTGATAATATTTGCCAATTCTCACCCATTCACCTAAATTAATTGAATCTCAGTTTTGAAGATTTCAGATGTCAATCAGTCAGTCAGTGAATGTGGTTTATTAGTAGATAGTGGTATTACTGGCATTGCTCAGGGTTAACAAAAACAAAAAAAATAAAATTGAGTATATTGGATTTTATATTATCTACTTAATAAAATACATTCACTGATGTACTGACTGGATGTACTGACTAATGTAGTTAATGACTGGCTAACATGAAACTTTTAAGTCTGATAGGTTCAATCAATTTAGATAAGTGGGTAGGAATTGGTAAATATTATTGAATCTGAAACTATTGAGCCTTATAAGTTCAATCAATTTGGGTGAGTGGGTGACAATTAGTAAATATAATCTCAAAATTCAACAAATTGCTCACCCAAAGCTAAACAAAAATCAGTATTAGAGTTTAAGTGGATAATTAAGTTAGGATCAGCTTACTAGCCACGAGGGCAACAGCGAAGCTGTTAGTCCGAGTGGCTTAAAAGTAGCATTGGCACAGCTTTAGGCTATATCAGTGTGAGCTTATAAATAAACCCAAGAATCTTGGGGCAACTTCACTTTATAATATAAACCCTAAATTAATCAGTTCAAATTTTCTGGGAATAAATAAGCCATACACCGCTGTGTAACGCCACCAGTCAGATATAAAAATTTCTTATCAGAGACTTGATTTAAAGGCCATAAATTAATGAACAAAATCATTATCAACGATCAAATTGTGCAAAAAAGGGCTCCTACGGGAATTGAACCCGTGACCTCCTCCACCCAAAGGAGGAATCATACGACTAGACCAAGGAGCCTTGAACTAAACTTTACTAAAATTCTTTAAAGTTTCTAATATAAAACATTGTATAGGGTGTTGATATAATGTTAGACTATGAAATATATAACCAATAAATACTTTCGTACCGTAAGAAATTAATTTTTTGAAAAAAAACCTCTTTTAAAAAAGGTTCTAAAAAGTATACAACAATTGTGAAATTATGAATACTCAATAAAACCCTTTTAAAAGCCAGTGCTACCTTCCAACCTGACTTATAGAATTTTGCTTACTGATACAAAATAAAAGCTTATATTGGATTGGGTCCAAGTGTAAACCATAAGTAACTTAGATTATACAATGCTGATCTTTATATTATATATGGCTATATGTCAGTTTAAAATATGACACCAGCTTCAAAAAGGGTTTTATTAACCATATATAATTTCTCAATTATTTTATACTTTTTGATGCCTTTTTAAAGAAGTTCTTTTTTTTACAATTTTTTAAATAGGAACTTTTTTCTTCAAAAAATTATCACATTCTAAAAGCAATTCTTTTTCCTATTTTATTTTAAAAAATAAAAGTCTTTATATTATTTTTCCTCATTTTTTCTATATAAAAATAAAATTATTGTATATATTTTATAAATTAGATATTAAAGATATAGTATCTTATAAAAATCTACTAATGAGCCATTTTATTAAATTTAGTTGATTTTATTAGTCAATGTATGCTAAATTTACTGATCACCATCTACAATAATTTATTTTATCAAGTTATGTTGTTTTTATTGGTCATTTTATGTACAAAGGATAGGCATCTATAGTAATTTAAGCTCATCATGCTATGATCTCATACTTGCCTGGGTTTTGAACATATACCTCAGCTATAAAACGTATATCAAATTAAAAGTTGATTCAAAGCTATTGCTTTTACAATGCCATAAATAAGTTTATCTGGTGATGAACTAGTCCTACAATTGAAATCCATCACTCCTAGTCCATTTTAATATACATATAAACCAGTGATCAAATACTGGACCAATCCTTACAAAAGTATGCTAAGCTCACTTTTGAATCATAAGTGACCAGAGCAAGACCAGAGATAATATTCCACCTGCTGGTATGTTACTGCATCTATAGAGCAGTACCCCACAGCCACCAACTCTAGCACAAGTAGAACTCTTCACCTGTCAGTGCTAAGCATAAAGAAATGGAAGGCAAGTTTTGGCTCCAACAGTTTTTTCAATACTTAGTAAAGTAATCCACAAATGTGAATAACTTCACTGGATGACTTTTCACTGACTCCACCAACAAGGATATTTTGCCAACAGTGTCCATTCACCTCAAAATGAAATTCCATCTACTTCTACACCTAAGCAGTGCAAAATTTTTATTAAAATGTTTTTTAAGGCATGTCAATATGGAAAGTGACTCCATCAGATCACTTCCCACTGCTGACACCCATGTTGCTATCAGCAACAGACCTAATCACATCTTGGTAAATTGGCCTTACCACAGCATATAATGGTCTGACTAATTTTAAGTCATCACCTATGGGGGTACAAACCCCAGTGTTGGGATCAAGGGTTTAGACCTCTTGTCCCTTTTTAATTTATAAATCAGATGACCTAAAGGTCTTGGATGTTGGAATATACCTATTTGCTTTTCTTGATCAAAAATTCTTTACTATGGATACTAAGTCTGGAGTGGTAATTCTTAAATATATGTTAACCAGTTTTTACTTAAAAAAGGCTATAAAGAGTGTAATCTTTATTTTCTTAAAATGAAATCATAAGGGAGATCAAGGAGTTTACCCATACCATTAAACATTTCAAGATAAGATCTATATTTGTTACAAATTAGTAATTCTGTAGCAGGCTTAGTAACTTAGTCAAATAGGATTTTCTTGCCACAAAGATCAGGTTAAAACTGATATTAGGAGGTTTTAGGAAAGTAATATGTGACCCCATTAGTTGGAGATTATCCTTAATATTGGTTTCAGCTATTTTGACAGCTTGGTTTTGATTACAGTCATCTACCTCATTTGAATCTCCATTTTGGGTAGAAATCCTGACAACACCCTCTTTAGATCTTAGCGTAGGGAGGAAAATGGATGGAGGAAGTAACTATGTATGAAGTTTACTATGGTACCCTAAACAATCTCTACAATATTTTGTTTATTGCCCCACTTTTAAATGACTTTGTAAGACCCCAACCAGTTGTTGCCCAATTTTTTATTGTAACCTCCAGGCCAATGACGATAGAAAATAACTAATTCACCTTGCTGGAAGGTGTGCAGAGGGTCATGCTTATCATTAAATTGATTAGTTTCTTCACTAGTTGTAGCAGATAGGTTTTCAGCAACCAGGGCTGAAGTCAGATAATTTCATTGCAATACTTTGCATAATGACTTTAGAGGAGGCTTGGTCAAGCATAGCTTGTACTTTAGAAGGTAGATGAGGATTTCTTCCATACAATTCTTAGAAGAATGACATCTTAGTTATTTGAGGATAGCTGATCTATAGGCCAGATTTGCACTAGGCAAATATGGGGTCCAATGATGAGGGTCAGTTATAGCCATTTTTTAGAGGGTTGCAGTTAGAGCACCATTTGTCTGCTCTACCATTCCATTGGTTGTAGGATGATAGGAGGTGGAGAATATCTGTATGGTTCCCATCAGTTCAGTCAAATCTTTTACCAGTGTCAACTGGAAGTTTTGCCCATTATTGAAAAAATGATGTTAGGGTGCACATGTTAGGTGATAATCTGATTATACAAGAACTGGCAGTTGTGATGGTACAGGATATTTCTGACCATCACAGTGTTATTATTAGATCTATTAATAACAAAAAAACAACAACAATTTTAATAATAATTTTAGAAAAGAAGCCAACCAATTTTGGCAAAGTTTATTAATAAATCAAGGTCCTTTTATACCTTTTATGGATCTGACAAATTTAAGCTCTGAAAATCTGAACTACTTAGATTGACCATCTAGTACTAAAAAAACTACTTGGATTGATCTAGCATTAACGTCAGATTTCCTCCAATGCGGTCCTCAAAAAGAGCCCCTATTTATAGGGGTTCCAAAATGGAGTAATTCTCAAGAAAATGGAGTAATTCATCCATTTCACATACAAAATTAGTATATAAAAAAGACCCAAATTTCAATCATTTTTATCAAAGATCAACTCAATCAAAACCAGATCATCAGGTCTAAAATTAGGCTTTACAAATTTTGTATAATGGCAATTGATGATCATTGCCACTTATTACTTATATCATTGATAATTATAAAATATTTTAAACCAAAACCCAGTAGTTTACTTCTATTTTTAAAATCACAATTATCAACTATTGTAAATAATAATTTAATAAAACTTAAAAAAGTCTAAGAAACTATTATTAATATACTATAAAAAGAATTGAGTATTTTTACCCTTTGATTCTGTGTTTTTACTCAGTTAGCTTAATAAAGCATATTTTAAAAATTTCTTTAACTCTTAATTTTATTAAATTATATACTATGATGAATGCCTTTTTCCAGGATAATGATCTCAGCTACCTAAGGGAATCTCTATTTTCTCTCACCTGAGGTCAAGGATCATTGTTAGGGTTAAGTATTATCTTAACTCTTATTCAATGGTGGTTTCAACATTATCATAGTAGTATGCAGACTTTCAGAACACTACCTGGGGTTTTATCAAGTTTATGGACTATCATCTGGTTGGTATTGCCCAATACCTTTGTTCATTACTGAAAAGAA
Organism: Massospora cicadina; assembly: GCA_022478985.1. Classification (NCBI taxonomy): domain Eukaryota; kingdom Fungi; phylum Entomophthoromycota; class Entomophthoromycetes; order Entomophthorales; family Entomophthoraceae; genus Massospora; species Massospora cicadina. The sequence continues at coordinate 5,249 of JAKSZP010015930.1, read as the reverse complement.
CTGGTCCATTACAGCAGTAGCCTTTGATAAAGCTGAGGGTAGAGATACTACTTTGATTCAATTAGTTAAATGGTTCACATCTAGAAGGAGGAACCAATGTCTATTAGAGGTCAAGGAAGAGGTCCCACAACATCAATTCAAATAGTACAAAATGGTTCATGGGGTGGAACCACTGGATGTTGAGATTGGGGATTAGGTCCAGCTTAACTTTTGCATACCAGACAGGACTCTGATACATCCTGGATTGAAACAAGCATTCCTTACCAATGATATTAAGTCTCAAGCCATTGATAGATTTTCCAAATTCCTTCATGGCCAACTTGGTTATGTCATTTCAATAAGATGTTAGTTTGAGCTAAAGGTTATACATTGGGCACCCATTTTTGGACACAAGTTTGCACAATTGGATGTTCTCAACTTAAAAATGTGCCAATTTCTTTGCTAATTCCCTTCAAAGGGTCGGGGATTCATCCTTCCATAAATAAAATTGTGCTAGGAGGTTATAGAGTTGATCCATTTTAGGATCAGTCAAAGTTAATATGGGAAGCCAAGGTAGGTAATCTGTATTTTGGTGTATGGCCCTGGTCAATGGATAATAGAAAAGCTATAGTTTTGAAGTTTTAACGCCCATTGGGCTAATCTCCCATTGGGATCCTTCATTTGATGTAGCCATCTCAAGGAAGCATGGTCTTAATTATGATGAAATGTTTTCTGTAATAATAAGGTTAGAAATTTCTAATAGCCAGTAGGATTACCGAACATTTGCATTTTATAACACTATAGTTGCGTTCAGCTTTGGATAAGGTCTTTCTATAGTAATTGATAGGATAGTCTATTAAGTTTTTGTTATGCTTCAATATTATAGCTCCAATGGCTATATTGCTAGAATTGGTAAAGAGGAGAAATGGTCTATTAAAATTTGAGTGAATAAGTACTGAAGAGTGAGAGAGATGCATAGCAGGTCAAAGACCTGCTGTTGCTCTTCCTTTCACTGAAAGGGTATCCCTTTCTTCAGTAGATACACTAGGGGCTCAGAGGTGTCTAAAAAGTGGTGGAGAAACTGAAAATACTCCACCATCTCTAAGAAAAACTTGTACGTCTCATAGAGATTTAGGGGGGTCACCTTAGCAATGGCCAAGACCCTGTCATCCATCAGGGATATTCTGGCTTTACTTATTTTATGGCCCAAAAAATTATCTCACTTTGAAAGAAAGAGCATTTTGACATCTTTAGTTTTAATGACAATTGTCGGAACTGTTAAAAGACTTTCCTGAAGGAATATAGGTGTTTGGTAAAAGTTCTCAAAAAATGGTAATATTGTCAAGATGAACTGGTACACAAAAGCGTTTTAAATTGCCTAAGAGTCCATCCATGGAACATTGAAAGGTATCAGGGCCGTTACATAACCCTGAAACATTTGAGTGGACTTGAATAATACTTCACTTGAGAAAAGAGCACATTTTTCAAAACCCTATTGTAACAAATTGACTTGCCAGTACCCTCTGGCAAAATCCATAGATGAGAAATAGTGTGTCTCTGACATCAATCATAAGAATCATCTATACATGGCAATGGATAGCTGTCTTTTTGTATGATAAAATTGATGCAGAAATAATCCATGCCACACTGTGGCCACCATCTTTTTTCCATTTTATAGGAGTGGGAAAGCCCACAGGTTCTTAGAAGGCACTAGTAAACTAACCTTCAACAGTTGCTGTAACTCTAAGGTCACTTAAGCTTCATCCACTTTGGACTTTTAGTATATCCAAATTTGAATAGAAGGTGAGGCTCAGTATCAATTTGGTGAATTACCTCAAATATTTTTTTGTAGTCACTTGGTCCTAAAAAATATTGCCATAATTTTCAAGGAGGTCTTGACATTCTGGCGTTTATTAGGGGTAAGATTTTTTCCAATCCTGCTTTTGAACAGAGTTATGGTGGTTAGAGGATCAAATTCTAAATCCCATAATGAGCTAAAACAGCTCACATTGGCAATATTTCTAACAGGACATAGTTTTATATAAGTGTTAGGGGCATGTTGAGGGACTTGGAGGGTATAATTTGTTAAATTCCCTAATAAGATAGAGATAGAATACCGTAGGTGGGATCCAAAATTCCTGAGCAGGTCAACGCTTCATTGATTGAAGGGTTTGGGTGCCCAATTAGCTCCAAAATTTGATTAGGAGGGGTGAGAATCTGAATCCCCATATTCACAATATGTTATGAGCTAGAGGGTATTGTGATATGATGTGAGGTATATAGAGGGATCCTATCTTTGACATCCACCACCTCTGAGGGTAACTTAGTTTTTCCCCATAGGACTTGGTATTCAACTTTGCAAATGGAGGGTGGGTATTTAAGGAGGCATGTCAATTTTTTGAAACTCCTTTACGTTTTGATGGGAAGTTCAAATATTAATGGGATCTGATACCCCAGTAGGGACAAGTATTTTTCCTTGTGGTTGATGATGCAGTTAAGCTACCACATCAGTTGGACCCCAATAAGTAACTCATAAGCATCTTTTTCTAATGCAATGGTGGGCCAGCAATTAAAATTTTCCCAAATTGAATGGGTAAGGCAGAATATGCTCCTATCGCCTTAGTTGACTGATTACTGGATATCCCATATTCAGCTTTGCAAATCAAGTCTGAAGCCATTTTCATCTTATGGATAAGCCAGGAGAAATAAAGTTAATAAGGGATCCAGTGTCAATTATTGCCTGAACTTTAATATTATGTATGACTACCTTCACTCAGACCACCAAATACCCAAACTTGGAATCAACAGCTAGTAAACTGTCATTAGGGATTTGTAGCAAAGCAAGCGGAGAATTCTGCCACAGCCAAGCTTGAAATCTGTTTACTTTTTAGAAAGATTTATCTGCCAGTGCTTGACTTTCCATAGAAAAGCTGATTGCCAAAATTTGTTTGGGTAACTGACTAACATAAAAGTAAGGAAGCTGGAGATTTTTATTTTCTTAAATAGAAAGAGGTACGTCAACTTCTTCAGGTGCAGCTAACACAAAATATCATGAAGTGCTGGGGATACAGCCAGAAATAGAACAAGGGTCTTGAGGCACTTGATTTACGTCAGCATAGGGAGCCTTTTTCCCTATACTGACTGATCTTTTGCCAACTTACACTGAAGGATGCAACAAAAGTCTACAGTGTGGTTGGTTCTTTTAAAATGGGTGCAGTATATTTCAGGTGTAGGAAAATTAGGGGTGTAACTGCTAGCACTTGGGGCCAAGGCTTGTTATTATTAAAATGAGTGGTCCCAGTAGGTTTGAGTAGGTCAGCTGAAATCTCCAAAATAGCTTCTTTGATATGGAGAAGAGTCATCCAGTTAGATTACACCGCTTTAAGATAAAGTATAATGTTAGGCATATTTTTAAATGCCAAAAATGAAGCAGTGATAGTGTCATCTAAAGTAAGATGTTTTTCTGAAACTAACGTTTGAGCTTCAAGATAAAAACGGTGAGCAAACTTAGTGGAGGTTTCTATCTGATTAAGGCTTATACCCATAAAAGTTTGCTTTTGGTTGTGTAAAGTTAGGTTGCTCCCAAATTCCTGAAACAAGGCAGTCTTGGCATCATTAAGAGTATGGCAATGCATTAGGAGTATAATGTTTTGAGCTACTCAACTAAGACAGTTAGTTTAATGTTAGAGACATTAGGTGTCAGTGGCTTCCTCCATAGCACTTTCATAACAAAACAAGAAAGAGAATATGCTCCCTTTGCCTGGGACATACTTTATTTTGAATGACAGTTTGAATGTGCCATTGGGGTTTAATAGCTGAACGGTATGAACTGACATTGGGGGATGTTTTCACCTAAAGAGGAACTGATATCTCTGGACATTTTGTAAGGGTGGAGGCGTCCTCTTTATTTTAAAAGATGTTAATATCTTCATCTATTGAGTCAACTCAGTCATGCACAGTATGAAGGGCCAATTTGGTGGCAACAAGAGGGGTTAACTGCCAAAGTTCACTTTTGATCTCAGTAGTCACATTTTGAAGTTCAAGTTGGTGTTGCTCAAGAGTGAGAATTCATTTCTCTATCCTGCACATCATAATGAATAAATTTGCTAAGAGTTTAAGGCAAAATGATCTAAAAAAGAACTGACGCTGAATTGAAATTGTTCATTTTATATTTTATAAATTCACTGGGAATTTAGGGTGTATCTGGCAGGGAGCACCAGTTTTGTCAGGATTAAGGATTTAAACCTCTTGTAACTTTTAATTTATAAGCCAGGGACCTGGAGCTCCTTGGTGTTGAAAGATACCTTTATTTTTTTTAGTCAAAAAGTCTTTACTCCAGATACTGTGTATGAAGTGATTAATTCTAGATATAAAATCTTTTGATTAATAGAGGTAGGACAATTTGACTTAAGGTGGCAATGAAGAGAGTATAGTTTATGTTCTTTAAATCAAAATTATATTGGGGATCAGAAATGTTATTTGATCCATTTCCACGCAATATAAGCTAAGATCTATAATTGTTATCAGTCAGGGATTCTGTAAAAAGGCTTTGTAACTTTTGGTCAAATAGGATTCACTTGCTGCAAAGATAGTTTGAACCCTAATATTAGGGGGTTTTGGGTGAGTAATATATGTTACCACATTAGTTGAGGAATGTCCCCAATGTCAAGAGGGCTGGTAATTCATTAGGAGTTATCCCTGATAATGGTTTCAGCTTTTTTGTCACTCAGGTTTGATACCTATCGTCTACCTCATCCAAAGTTCCAATTTGGGCACAAATCCTGACAGAAACCATCAAAAAGCAATTATTGTGATTAATATTATTACCAACAAAAGTTGAAATCTTATATTACCAATATCAGCTGCTACTAAATGGACTTATGTGGAGGCAATAGTGCTATTATAGGTGAGTATGGCAGCCCTGAACACATTACCAACTGAAAAAAGAATTTATGGACACCCAGTTAAAAAAGCATAGGACCATTGATACATTTTGTTAGTACCCAACGTGCCAATGATTTACCTGGCTTCTTTTGTGGGTGTCAGGGTAAATACTGACATTAGTGTAATTCCTGAGATTATATATATTGTCAGTCAGAGCAATATGATATGTGATGAAGTTAGATTGAATAATTGCATATTAAATGAATGATTGTAGTGAAAATATTTGATTAATTGTTAAAATTACTTTATTTGCAATAGTATTGAGTCAATTAATCGCACCAAAACAAATTTATGATGAGGCTGAGATGATTTCCACTGCTTTTTAA